>WSYH01013711.1:0-16700 GCA_036426205.1 Ascaphus truei | reverse complement strand
TATATATATATATATATATATATATATATATATATATATATATATATATATTAACAACAATGAGCAGTGTGTGTGCAGTGTGCAGTGTGTGTGCAGTGTGTCAGTGTGTGCAGTGTGAGCAATGAGCAGTGTGTGTGCAGTGTGCAGTGTGTGTGCAGTGTGTCAGTGTGTGCAGTGTGAGCAATGAGCAGTGTGTGTGCAGTGTGTGTGCAGTGTCAGTGTGTGCAGTGTGCACTGTGTGTGCAGTGTGTGTGCAGTGTGTGTGCAGTGTGTCAGTGTGTGCAGTGTGTGCAGTGTGCAGTGTGTGTGCAGTGTGCAGTGTGAGCAATGAGCAGTGTGTGTGCAGTGAGTGTGTGCAGTGTGTGCAGTGTGCAAAAAAAAAAATGTAAAACAAAAATTATTTTTTTTAAATTTTTTTTTTTTTTTTTTAAACGGGAGCCACGGGAAAACCGCGTTATAACCGAATCGCGGTATAACGAGGCGCGTTATAACGGGGTTTAGCTGTATATATATATATATATATATATATATATATATATGTGAGACAAAAGGTGGCACTATGTGCTCATTTGCATGTCATTTCCCAGAATCCCTTGCTGCTGTGGAAGTGCTGTGTGCTGGTCGATAATGGTAAAAGACAGGGTTGCAGACCTGTCTAAGACATGCAAATGAACATACAGTAATATTTCCATTTGCTATATGCTTTACTGTGGAGGGTTTTTGTCACTTTTTTTTACCCACCATAACCTTAATAAGTGTTAAGTTAGTTAAGTTATGATGGGTACAAAAAGTGACAAAAAACACCCACAGCAAAACATACTGTATAGCAAATGGAAATATTACTGTATATATATATATATATATATTTTTTTATTTTTTTATTTTTTTT
The DNA here is from genome assembly GCA_036426205.1 of Ascaphus truei. NCBI lineage: Eukaryota > Metazoa > Chordata > Amphibia > Anura > Ascaphidae > Ascaphus > Ascaphus truei. The sequence goes on along the minus strand of WSYH01013711.1, from coordinate 15,811 downwards.
ATTTTCTCTAAGCATATCTGCAGATTCCTCTGCCATTCAGTGCTAGGCTGAATGGCCTGTCACTCACCTGTCACAATTCTGTGTAATGAAACTGTACATTGGCTCTGTAACATCTTAAGTGTTACATATGAAGTGTCTGGGGAGTTCAAACTGGCGTTTATTTGGAGGGGAAGAATACAATAATTAGACTCAGCACTTTATCATCAACCCTGCAACTGTGAGAACTTGGCTTTCTAAATGCTTTGACATTCTAGTCACATGATACAGCTCAACCCCGTTATAGCGCAATCCGAATTTGCACACACTCCCAGCACACTGCACACACCACACTCACAACACACACAACACACACTCACATCCCCCACTCCCCTCCCTACCTTTGGTTCGGCTGCTGAGATCGTAGTGGGGCAGGCCGGGGGGGGGGGGTTGGAGTGGGGCAGGTGGGGGGGGGTCGGAGCGGGGCTGGCGGGTGGTGATCGGGATGGGAGTGGCATCGGAGCAGGGCTGGTGGGGGGGAATCGGAGCGGGCTGGGGGGGGATCGGAGTGGGGCTGGGTGGGGATCAGAGCGGGGCTTGGGTGGGGATCGGAGCGGGGCTGGCGGGGGAAGTGAGGCTGGTTATTGAAGTGCGAGGGGAGTTACGGTGGCTGCTGGGGGACGTGTAGGCTTCCGGCGCCTCACTCCACCTCTTCCTCCCTCCTCTCTCCTCCCTCCTCTCCCCGAAAGGGCACGCAGCTGCCATTTTTTTAAAAATTAGCGCGAACCTGGTAATAGCGCGGTCAGATCGGGTGGCCCCCGAGGACTGCGCTATAACGGGGTTGAGCTGTACTAAGATTCTTATGATCCTTATTGTGACATCCCACAAAATGGCTGGGCACGCTATGTGTCAAAAGTCCATTCACAATTTCTCTCCTGTGCTGTAGGAATATTGTGAATAGAGGACACATAGTGATCCCAACATACTGCAGGCCACAAGAACAAAAAAGTAAATACCTGGTTTGATAGTTGATAAACTTTAACTTTTGAAATGTTTGCCATTAGAAAAGAGAGAAATAATTTGTAGGTGATATGGGATGACAGGTGGATCATATTTTTTTAACAACTGATATAATTGCCAAAGAGGTTTTTTTTTTTTTTGTAACCATAGAAATTGGATTAGGAATTTTTATTGAGTATGTTCCAATGTCTATTTAAAATCTGTGATTGGCTGATTGATTACATCTGATGAAACATCATGGAACCTGATGAGAGCCCTTTTTTAATTAAACTGTTCTTTTTGGAATTACCAACAGAGTATCTCATTAAAGTGACTGAGCCCTTCAAAAGCATTATCAATTCAAATGCTCTCCTAACCCTTATTTATAAATATATCTTTCAATTTGACAGAATGTGTAATATAGTCAGATTCCATAGAACAGTTTCTTCTAATTCAGTTACATTGATTGAAAATAATATTATTTACACCATTTGTGCTGATTACTGGTGGAATCAGACATTTGGTCATGGGTGTCTCACTAGAGTCTCTGATGCTGTTTGGCCACCAAGGGACCATATGCCGCAGTCACTCCGCCGCTGGAACCTCAGCCAACGGTCACTTTGCAAATAAAGTAATATAATTTATGTGGTTTTAACGGTTAGGGTAGGGGGTTAAGGATATGTGTTTTAGGGTAAGGGGTTAGGTTTAGGGTGGGGGATTAGGGTAAGTGATTAGTTTTTAGGGTAAGGGATTCGTGTATGTGGTTTAGGATAAGGAGTTTAGGTTAAGGGGTTAAGGCTTTTAGGGTAGGGGTAGCGTTAGTATTCGCGGATAGAATTTGGGGTTTTTAGGGTAAGGACAAGGGGCTTACCTTGTCGGCTAAGCAGCCAATGGAGAGATGTCCTGGTGGCAAGGTAAGTGATGGACAAAAACGCTGGTGGAGATTTGGTCATGGCAAAAGGTTCACGACCAAATGTCCTAGACCAAATTACTTGTGGCATGTAAACAGCTATTGGTTACTACAGATTTGAAATGTACATCAGTAATAATTGTATACGTCTCCTCAAAGCTCAAAAGAGAGTCCAAAAAGATAATTGAGAAGAACTAATGTCTTAAGAATGGATCAAATGTAAATGTTCTCCACACACTAATCTCCATCCAAAATAATTAATATACTGTACAGGCATACCCCGCATTAACATACGCAATGGGACCAGAGCATGTATGTAAAGCGAAAATGTACTTAAAGTGAAGCACTACCTTTTTCCCACTTATTGATGCATGTACTGTACTGCAATCGTCATATACGTGCATAACTGATGTAAATAACGCATTTGTAACAGGCTCTATAGTCTCCCCGCTTGCACACAGCTTCGGTACAGGTAGGGAGCTGGTATTGCTGTTCAGGACGTGCTGACCGGCGCATGCGTGAGCTGCCGTTTGCCTATTGGGCGATATGTACTTACTCGTGAGTGTACTTAAAGTGAGTGTCCTTAAACCGGGGTATGCCTGTATAGTCTAAATAATAGCCATAGTTGATGAGGCCTACACAGCACATCATTATAAATAAAGATCTTCCCAATGTCCCAAAAAATAGATTGTCGTAACTGGGGTTTAACCTGGGCCCCATGGTCCCTACACAAATCTGTAAATAAAAATTACTTTCAAATAAAAAAAAGAATTGTGTTTAAAAATAAAATCAATGCTTGATATTAGAAATTGATTTTGTGCCATCGGGAGAATGTAATCAGAAACTAGAAGATATTGGATCACTTGTATATTGTTTTATACATGTGTAGCGTGAGGATACATCACAAGTGGCCCACTTCTACATACTTTTTCATGTAATCCCTAGGATAGAGTCGATTACGTGAAGTGCATCCCTCAAGTATGACCTCAATGATAAAACATAGGGCTGCAGGAAATTATCAATATATTTGGAAAGGCCGGACATCGACTATCCCAGAGACTATAGGTTTTCCAGGAGTATTAATACTTATCTTCACCATCGCTTCCCTTTTCCCTTCCCTACTCTCCTCCCTTCCTCCTTTATCTTTTCATTCCCTTACCTTGGTTCAATTCTGATGTTATTGGTTATATATTTGTAATTGGTTTTACTATTGATATGTTTGGGAATTTTATACTTGTGGTTTTAACGTGAGTGGTTGGGTCATATTGTTGTTATATTGGTACCCTAGCAACTTCTTGCTATATATACACATTATTGTCGACATGTCACTGTCGATATGATTTATAGTCATATTAATTGAATACTGTATATTTGTTATGCATTGTATACCTAAATTGTTGAATGAAGCAATTCAAAAGTGTAGCTGAGGTCAATTATTTTCGGCCTCCTGTTGGATTGATATTTACTCATCCTAAAATATAATAATCAAATTGTACTTGCCGTTTTAACACCTTAATTAATCAGTCAAAACAAATTAATTACTCTGTATTTTGTATTACTCAATTTTCCCCTTGAGAAAGTTGTAAGACTGAGGAAATGTGTCTGGTCACATGGGACAAGCCAGGTGAAGTCATCTTTTGCCGTGTATTCACCACGTGAAAGAATTGGAACAAGCTAATAGTTTCTGGATATTATTCCCCTTGCAGAGTTCCCCCAAATATATGCAATGTTTAATGTGAACTACAATCTCCATAGGAAAAATGCATAAGGAAACGAGGAGGGGCCAGAAGTGAAGAGGCAGAGAGGCAGACACAGTTGTAGGCTGGCCGCAGGCAAACAGGAGGTCAGACATCTACGGATAAGCAACATAAAATCCAGCAGAGAATGAAGGATCAAAATAGACAGGGGGCAAGTCCAGCAAATAACAAGGCAGACAGACACATAACAGGAAGTAATCTGTTGCAGAAGCAAGGAGGATAGCACCAAACAAGGAAGGGCTTTTGCAGAGCATCAACAGGAAAGCCTGGAAAACTGAGCGGGTCAAAGTATTACTCCAAGGAAAAATGGTGAGGACCACAATGGAGAAACATTCGGGACATGACAATGGGTTGAAAACTCTGAAGGACTTTACCTTCGTAAGTTTACAGTCTACTTACCCACACTATTTTGTCTACCGGCTAGTAACAGATCATGTTTTCTATATGCGCTAATATTTTTACTTCGTTAGTGAATTTAATCTATGGCCAATTCATTGAATATTTGATAACATGATGGAGCATGCAAAATGTGCACACTAACTAATAAATAATATTGCTAAAAGCTACAGTTAATTTATCCCCTGCTGGTACAGTATATAAACAAATGTTTTGTACCTTATAACTAAAGAATTCCATTGATTTTCTGATTTTCATTGTGTAATATGGTTTTAGAAAATTCAGAAACAGTTTTCTGCCTTTTCTTTAAAAATTACCTAATTTTGTACATACAGTAAACGGCAAATGTACTGACATGATTTGTAGTCATATTAATTGAATACTGTATATTTGTTATGCCTTGTATACCTAAATTGTTGAATGAAGCAATTCAAACGTGTAGCTGAGGTCAATTATTTTCAGCCTCCTGTTGGATTGCTATTTCATCATCCTAAAATATAATAATCAAATTGTACTTGCCGTTTTAACACCTTAATTAATCAGTCAAAACAAATTAATTACTCTGTATTTTATGAAACATGGGTCATGATTTTCTCTGGTTAGCTAGTGATACATACTCCAACTTTTGACAATTAAGTGTGATTTGATTGCTTCATTAACATAGAAATTAGCATGGAAACATAGTGTTTAATTGGTATAGCCACCCAGGAAATTATATTACAACTGAGTAATTGAGGTAAGATAAGAAGATTCTAATGAAGAAGGAAAACAAAATATGATATGGCAACAATTTCATAAACCGCACAAAGGCAGTGTTTACAAAAGTCCTTTAAGAAAAATTCCCACATTAACGGTCATACTGTACAAGAAAAACAAAATGCTATATTTTGACGTAGCAAAAAGTTTTTCTATACCAATTAAAATGTATATACTGTATGTAGTTAGTAGATGTTTTTACTCCCCCTTATGCAATGCAGTGGGACACACACAATGCGCCAGCAGAAGAAGCAGTCGTTGAATCATGTGCATTAGTGGGTGGAGCTAACCCAACATTTCATCTGTTTATGCACCAGTGAGTGCAATGCAATTCGCTACATCTGTACATATACCTATAGTGTTCTATACATATGTATTCAATTTTTATACAGTACTATTAATACTGATATAAATTATCTTGTCCATTATGTACAGTATGTAACCCTAACAACGTATTTACAAGAAACTGTGTCATGCTGATTATTAATGAAAGTAATTGAATGCTGGTTTGCAACTTACATGGTATTGTATTGAGGTTATTGAATTGTATTTTTTTTCTTTTTGGATTGGTTATAAATACAAAGCAGTATGTTCTTCCAATCAACAAAGGATTACACAGATTTCTATCTTCAATCTCAGCTTGTATATGTCTAATCTATGAATAAAATGGGAAATGTTGATCCCATAAATAAGAAAAATGCTTTATGGCCTGTGTACTTATGATCAACATGGGGTTTCTTGGTTACAGCCTTATTTATCACTATCTGTTACTTTGGATAGAACATGTATTTTTTATTAGACTTTAGAAGGCTTTATCACATTTATGATATATTTATATATATATATATGGTAAGATTTAATCAAACCAATTCAGTAGTTCTTAAGAATTAAATATGGGAGCTAAATTGTATACTTTCATCATCCTCACTGTTTTAATTTGTAGAACCAAAGTTTCAATGGAAGTATGTATTGTTGTCAATTCAAAGCTGTATATACTCGTATAAATAATAATACATATATAGCAGACATAATATTCTTAAGAAACAAGAAAGATTGCAAGAGGGACATCAATTAAATTAATTGAAAATCTAAAAAAAATAGCATAATTACAATGTTAAAGTTTTAGTAATAGATAGGATGCTTTATTTTGACTTTGTTTCATGAAACAAGAAAAAGATTAAATGGGTAAAATATTTAGTACATTTAGGAGCATACTATGGCTGTTTTTAGCCAAAATTTCCCATTAAATTCAATAGAGATTATAATTAGAATCGGCCCGATCTGCCCCTTGGGCTGTTGTACTGTACAGTAGAATAAGGAATAAGCAGACTACGATTGAAACGTATGCAATATCACAAAGAGAAATGAGACTCCAAGGTAACAAATGCAGATAATAAATAGAAAAAAAAGGAGGGAAGACAAAGTATAGAGTAATAAATGTGAAAACAATCGCAACTAAAAATTAATTACACAAAGATCATATTTTAAAAAGCTTAAATGCTTTATGAAGGACGAGGTGCACTGAGAGACTCAGAGAATACTGAGATATATATATCAAAGGAAGATGTCTGGGGCGCTCCCAATCTGGTCAAACAATAGATAAATAAACTGTACAATCAAGTTCAAACGAAATAAGGTCGTAAAAAGATGCAGTACAAGATGTACACAATGTACAATACTGGCCAGGAGTGGTAATGCAGCTCAACCCGAATAGGATCCTCCCACGATCCTCACGTAGTAGGAATAGAATAGGGGAGCGCAAAACATACGAGATAAGAGATGAGAATACATGAACATATACAGTATGGTGCACAATACTTCATAATACAGTATAGATGAGAGATTGGTGAATGGTAATGATGGTAATAATAATAGTGACTTACACAGCCATGTGTACAGTAAGTCAAGGCTCCAATTGGTGTCTCTGCAGGAACAGGTATCCTCTTACTCTCCCGCCCGTCATGGTATGTATACCGCCGAGATAGGGTGGGATGGGTACCCCTTATGGACGACAAATTTCCAGATAATAGGGTTAAAAACTGTTTTTATTTATTAAAATGTAAGCACAACAGAGAACTTACATCTAAGATTGACTCCGTCAGTGTTACTGGCTGCTCCGATCCCCGTGTTGTAGTGACTCCCCTGTTCATCGCTTCCGGTGTGCAGGGCTGAAGTATGGCTGGTAACAGGAGACTACAGAAGCCACGAGGTTCAAAATGGTGCACACTATTCAAACAACGCATTTTGCATCTATGGATGCTTTGTCAGGTTCAATAGCATGTGAGCAACAGGGGAAGTTTAAGTAGCCTCCCAAAAAACTGCTTAATTGAAACAGCGGAGAACAATTAAAAAATCTAATAGAGACAGCTGTTTTGTTGGATATTTTTTTATAGTATGACTGACCACATTAGTATATAGTGATAGTGATTACTCTCAATACGCATCTAGCCTATATAGGCATGGAAATGACAATAAGATAAAACACTATAATCAGTATAGCGTGGAAGAACAAGTGTTAATGGACAAGTCAAATGACTTCTTCCTCTGCCCCTTACATTATACCTACAGTAGCATATAAACATGCATATGATCACTCTATGATATGCATGAATAAAATGCACTTAATCAAAATATACTCAAAAATAATGAAGGTACATAAAATCCATAATGTATAAATGAACATAAAAAGCATAAAAAACACAACATTTATAATCATATAATTTAAAAACAAGTAATTTAAAGACGACGCCGCGATTGTGGTTCAAAGGAATGAAAAGATCTGTAATGAGAATGGATCAGAATTACTGTGATGCAATGTACTGATTAAATAAAATCTCCTATGTCTATGTCAACATACATTGTCAGTCAGTGTACATACTGTATTTTTATAAATATATATATATATATATATATATATATATATATATATTATATATGTATATATTTATTTCTTTTTTTAAATAAAATTAGAGAGCCGCATCAAATATAAAGATAGATAAATACAAAAAAAAATATGATTAACCAGTCGATAATAAAAGGAAAAATATAAATACAATCTTTGCCAATAATAGGATGAGAGATAACACTGTTATAAATTGTGCCAGTAGATAAAAACAACATACTGTAGAACAAACTAACAAACAACATACTGTATAAGACAAGGACAAATGTGACTGGGCAAGGGAATTGGGAAACACAAGGAAAAAGGAAAAAGCCAAAAACAAAAAATATGAATAAAACCACAAAAATAAAAATAAAACCACTGGATCTCCCGAACAGCTATCCACAGGATCAACCACCTTCCTCGATACTTCTAAAAAACAAAAAGGGACAGCGTGGGCTCCATCGTGTAAATGGTATAGGGTTTTATTAAACGAGCTAAAATCAGGTCACTTACAACAATTCTGTAGGACATGCACAATGGACATAAGTTCCAGCCTCCTGTCTTTCGTCTGCCGGTATGGGACTCTGTTCTCGTGGTTGAAAGAATATCGCAGTCAGTGGTGTCGTACAGCCGGGTACCTTTGATGGTGTGGGTCCACACAACGGTCTCCAGGCACAGTGGCAAACGATCTTTGGGTCTGCAGCTCCCTTCCCTAATAGCAGGCGGACAATATAACAGGTTCCTAGTAATGCCAAGAGCATTTCACCCTAACGCGTTTCAACGCTGGGTTAATATATTTCTTTAACTCACTTATACACACATATATATATATATATATATATATATATAAAGTGTGCAGTGTGAGCAATGAGCAGTGTGTGTGCAGTGTGTCAGTGTGTGCAGTGTGAGCAATGAGCAGTGTGTGTGCAGTGTGCAGTGTGTGTGCAGTGTGTGTGCAGTGTGTGCAGTGTGGCAGTGTGAGCAATGAGCAGTGTGTGTGCAGTGAGTGTGTGCAGTGTGTGCAGTGTGCAGTGTGAGCAATGAGCAGTGTGTGTGCAGTGTGTCAGTGTGTGCAGTGTGAGCAATGAGCAGTGTGTGTGCAGTGTGCAGTGTGTGTGCAGTGTGGCAGTGTGAGCAATGAGCAGTGTGTGTGCAGTGAGTGTGTGCAGTGTGCAAAAAACGGGAGCCACGGGAAAACCGCGTTATAACCGAATCGCGGTATAACGAGGCGCGTTATAACGGGGTTTAGCTGTATATATATATATATATATATATATATATATATATATATATATATATATATAGCAACAGCTGTTAATAGCCCAGCAATAGACTAATGCAAACCAGCAACAGACGAATGCAGCCATGCAAGAGGCGAATGCAAACCAACAAGAGACAAACCGCTTGCTGAGAGAGGAGCAACAACGGTTCGCTCATGGCTTACAGCAGGAACTCAAGATCCTGAGGGGGACTATCAGTAACCTTCCACTGGCAGAGGCAGCACCAGTCCCGAAAATGATCAGGGCAAGCCACTACCTTCAGAAGATGGGGCCCTCGGATGATTTGGAAACCTATCTTCTCACTTTTGAACGCACGGCACAAAGAGAGGGATGGCCAGAAGCTGAGTGGGCCAGTCTAATCGCACCCTTCCTAAGCGGCGAATCCCAGAAGGCTTACTTTGATCTAGAGCCAGCCGAAGCTAACGTCTATGCAAAATTGAAGTTCGAGATCCTTGCCCGCCTCGGCGTAACCACAGCTGTTCGTGCCCAAAGGTTCCACGCATGGTCCTTCACGATGGATAAAGCCACCCGAAGCCAGATGTATGACCTCATCCACCTCGCTCGGAAGTGGCTACAACCCGAGATCAACTCAGCAAGCCACGTCGTGGAACGGTTGGTCATGGACCAGTTCTCGAGGAAACTTCCCTCTGCCCTACGCCGTTGGGTCAGTCAGAGTGACTCCCACAATGCAGACGAGCTTGTGGCCCTCGTAGAAAGGTACAATGCAGCAGAAGAGCACCCGCAACCCATAGTCATGGAGCAACCTCACTACCCAAGGTTCCAGGACTCTTCCAGAGACGGTAAAAGGGTACCAGGGTTAAGGGGGGCTGAAGAGCGACGACCGCCTTCACACAGCACCAGCAACAGTGGCTGGCACACTAAGGGCAACAGCCAACATGGGGAGCCGAAAAAAGGCTCTAAGTGGGACACAGACTATGTACCTAAATGTGTAAATTGTTATGAGAGGGGCCACACCGCGAAAGTCTGCCCACTAAATGCTGAACCCATGCAATGCAACAGCGTTGAACCTTATTCGCTGTGGTCCCAATGTATGGGCCCTAGCCCAGAGGACCCCTTGAATAACCATCTGTGGGCATTTGTAAAGATTAATGGTAAGAGGGTTCGGGCACTTCTTGACTCTGGGAGCATGGTCACACTAGTGTCCGAATACCTGTTGCCCATTAAGAAGAAACAGGTAAACAGTTCACAAAGAGTGGAAATTTGTTGTATACATGGGGATAATCATGAATATTCCACTGTTGATGTTTTTTTTGAAACAGAGTTTGGTTCTTCAGATTTCAAAGTGGGTATTGTATCCAAACTGGCACATGATGTGTTAATGGGGACCGACTTTCCCCATTTTCTAAAAATGTGGTCCTCCTCTCAGAATAGCGCCCAGATTTCAATAGCGGACCATAACAAAGTAACAGAAGAAACAAATCCTTTCTCTTTTTCAGAAATAGAGGTTGACGAGGGCCCAAATAAGAAGGGGGAAAAGGAGGAGTGCTGTAAAATTCCCTTCCCCATGGCTACCTTGGTAGGGAATACCCCAAATGAAGATGTTGAACAGGCACTTACCACTCCAGAACAGGATAAGACCCACGCTGACCTAGAGGTCAGTCCTGGGAGTTTTAAAAAGGCCCAGTGGGAAGACCTCACATTAGCGGTAGCAAGGGGGAATATACGGGACCAGAATAGTACTCCTGGCAAACCAGATAGGTCACTTGCCTACCCCTACTTCGAGGTAGAGAATGACCTAGTATATCGGGTTGATAAAAGGAAATCAGTAACAACTAAACAATTGTTGGTACCAAGGACATTCCGTAATGTAGTATTACACCTCGCACATAGTCACCCATTGGGGGGACACCTAGGGGTGGCAAAGACAAAAGAAAAGGTTCTCCGAAGCTTCTATTGGCCTGGGGTCCTGGCAGAAATGACAAATGATTGCTCCTCATGCCCAAATGTCAGATCACCGCCCCGTTCAAAGCGTACCGTAGCCCATTGGTACCCCTTCCCATAATAGAGGTGCCATTTGACCGGATTGCTATGGATTTAGTAGGACCCCTAATAAAGTCCGCTAGGGGACATCAGCATATATTGGTAATATTAGATTATGCCACCCGATATCTGGAGGCAGTTCCCCTACGTAGCACCTCTGCTAAAAAACATAGCAAAAGAGTTAATAGTTCTGTTTTCCCGGGTCGGAATTCCTAAAGAGATCTTATCTGACCAAGGAACACCATTTATGTCCCAAGTAACAAAAGAGTTATGTAAACTCCTAAAAATCAAGCATCTCAGAATCTCAGTCCATCATCCACAAACAGATGGTTTAGTGGAACGGTTCAATAACACCTTAGAGAGCAGGATGGGAAAAACTGGGATTGTTTGTTACCATACTTGTTATTTGCCATTAGGGAAGTTCCCCAATCATCCACAGGCTTCTCCGCGTTTGAACTATTGTATGGCCGACACCCAAGGGGCTTACTGGATATAGCCAAAGAGACTTGGGAACACGAGGTTACCCCTTACAGAAGTGTAATAGAGCATGTTGCCCAGATGCAGGACCGCATAGCTGCAGTCCTACCTATAGTGAGGGAACACATGGAAAAAGCTCAAGAAGCACAGGGGAATACGTATAATAAGAGTGCTAGGGTCAGAATTTTTTTTCCAGGCGATAGGGTGCTAGTTCTGGTTTTCACCGTAGAGAGTAAATTCCTTGCTAAGTGGCATGGGCCATATGAGGTCTTGGAAAGAGTGGGAGAAGTAAATTATAAGGTGAGACAGTCAGGTAGGAGGAAACCTGAGCAAATTTACCATATAAACCTACTTAAGCCCTGGAAAGATAGAGAGGTCTTGTTAACCCTAGTACCCCCAGGTCAGTCAGAGAATCGAGAAACTGACCCAGAGGTTAGCATAGCTGAAACCCTGTCCGTTCATCAGAAACGAGAGGTTCAGAATTTAGTGAGAAGAAACAAAGAAGTCTTCTCTACACAGCCAGGTAGAACTAGCATAATTGAACATGACCTAGTCTCTGAACCGGGGGTCCGAGTTAACCTTAAACCGTACCGAATCCCAGAGGCCAAAAGAGAGGCTATAAGTTTAGAGGTTAAAAAAATGCTAAAACTAGGCATAATTGAGGAATCCCAAAGTGGGTGGAACAGCCCTATAGTTTTAGTCCCAAAGCCAGATGGTACAACAAGGTTTTGTAATGACTACCGGAAACTAAACGCGGTGTCAAAATTTGATACTTATCCTATGCCCAGGGTAGATGAAATTGTAGAGAGACTGGGCAAAACCCGATATCTCACAACCCTAGATCTAACAAAAGGGTACTGGCAGGTTCCCCTCACAGAAAGGGCAAAAGAAAAGACAGCCTTCTCAACCCCAGACAGCCTCTTTCAGTATAGGGTGCTGCCTTTTGGCTTACATGGAGCTCCCGCCACATTCCAAAGAATGATGGATAACATTTTAAAACCACATGCTCGGTACGCTGCCGCCTACCTGGATGATGTGGTAATCCATAGTGAAGATTGGCAATCCCACCTTCCAAAGGTCCAAGTTGTGCTCGACGCAGTTCGGTCTGCTGGACTAACTGCTAACCCCGCTAAATGCACTATTGGTCTGGAGGAGGCCAAGTATCTGGGGTATTCTATTGGCAGAGGTTTACTCAAACCCCAAACACTCAAAGTAGAGAGGATACAAAATTGGCCAAGTCCAGTTACAAAAAAAACAAGTAAGGACCTTTTTGGGGTTAATTGGGTACTATAGAAGGTTTATTCCCAATTTCGCAACTAAGGCAACCCCACTAACCGACCTCACAAAAGCAAGAGGACCGCTAATGGTAAAGTGGTCCCCCGAAACCGAACAGGCTTTTAGAAGTCTGAAAGAAGCTCTCTGTGCCCAACCAGTGTTGGTCACACCTGACCTCCAAAGAGTTCGTAGTCCAAACCGACACATCTGAGGTAGGGCTGGGGGCGGTACTCTCCCAGGAGTCTCAAGGTGAGGAGCACCCCATCCTTTATTTAAGTAGGAAACTAAATCCCCAGGAGAAAAATTACTCCATAGTCGAGAAAGAGTGTCTCGCAATAAAGTGGGCTGTAGAGACGCTCAAATACTATCTGTTGGGGAGAAAATTCCGGTTTGTCACAGATCATGCACCCCTTACCTGGATGTGTCAAAACAGAGAGAAGAATGCTAGAGTGACCAGGTGGTTCCTAAGCCTACAACCCTTTAAATTTTCTGTGGAACACAGGTCAGGGCACAAACATGGCAATGCTGACGGGTTGTCAAGGATGCACTCCCTAATATCCATGGTCGCTCATCCCCCGAGGTCTGAGCTGGGGGGGAGGATATGTGACAGAAACCAGGGGATGGTAATAAATTCCATATATAGGGCTCCCAGGATACTGAACAGTTTCTATCCTGTTTGGCCTGGGAGTGCAGCCTCATAATACATGCACTCCATCCCACAGTTTGGCAAGTGCTGGAACTGAGGGATGAGGGATCCGGACCAGAGTTTGTCTGCTGCCTGATTTCTGTCACCTGTCATGCTAATTAGAAATCAGGTATTTAAGACTAATTTCCTGTTTCCTCTCCCCTCTCCCCAAGAGCCTGGAGACAGGAAAGCTCCTGGAAGCAGAGAGGGGAAAAGCCTCTCCCTAAACAGGTTAAATGATTCTGTTCCTTTTTGTCTAAAACTGAAAAGTACCTTGTTTTGTTGTTGGAAGTGGAAAAGCCACTTCCACCCTGAGTTAGGGAAAATTGAAGTTAAGTTATCGCTCAGGTGAGCAGCTTTTTGTTTTGATGTGTTTCTGTTGTATGCACTGTGGCAGTCTCAGTGCCTGGGACTGAATAAACCAGTCATAGCCTGTTTAAAGGAACAGCATGTTACGCCTCATCATTTAACTTACCCTAAAAGACCGTGTTCTAACCGTCCCGGACAAACGGCGGAGCCCCGGAGTAAGCTGTTTGTCACAATATATATATTTAAATATAAATATTTTTTTACAGTATATATAATATATAAATAAATATATATATATATATATATATATATATATATATACACACATTTACACACACTTGATAGGGATTCTGGAAAATTATATATATATATAGATATAGATAGATTATATATAATATATATATAATATATAATCTGTTTCCAGAATCCTTAGCTGCTGTGGAAGTGTATTATGTATGTATGTATTTATGTATGTATGTATGTATGTATGTCAGGCACTCCTATATGCATAATAGTAAAATGTATCCCCTTTTTCGGAGTACATGAGTATCGCCTGTCTTGTTTTCCTTTTTTTATTTTTTTTTAATAATCTTTTCTGGGACAATATGCACCCTCCATTTACCTTTATTTTAGGGCATATGTGTGCATTTTGGACCCAAAAAACCACTTTTATGTGATAATCTCTCGTACTGTGCTGGTATATTGGATCTCTAGGGATCCTCACAGACTATAACTATTTACCCTTTACCGTGCACCACACTACCTCTGCTGAGGATTTTTATTCAGTGTGCTGCCATTATACTAAACTAAACAACCAAGGTGCAAATGAAAATAAATAGTGCAATATAATGTACAAAAAAAAATGTGTGTGGGCCGAGCACGTGCATTTTAAGTGAAACTTCTTTGTCTTTTGTCACTGTTTTGTCACAGAAATTGTATTTGTAATGGTGATGTTTTTAGTTAAAAATCAAAACACAATTTTAGTGCCAAAACACAAAGAAGTTTGCCTTAGAACGCGTGTTTTAGCTATTTGCACTTCTGTATTTATAGTAACTGATTTCCTTGTGTGTGTGTCAGTCACTGTCTGTGTGTCAGTCAGTCAGTGTGTGTGTGTGTGTGTGTGTTTGTGTGTGTGTGTGTGTGTGTGTGTGTGTGTGTGTCAGTCAGTCAGTGTGTGTGTGTGTGTCAGTCAGTGTGTGTGTCTTTCTCTCTCTCTGTGTGATGTGTGTGTTATTCTCCGTGTCCTGCCCCCCCTCTCTCCTGACTCCACCCACCCCCGGCCTTCTACCCGTCACCCTGCATCCAAAACTCGTGGTCATGATCCTGCGCCCAGCACATATTCTCAGATGTTTGTCACAGATCATGCACCCCTTACCTGGATGTGTCAAAACAGAGAGAAGAATGCTAGAGTGACCAGGTGGTTCCTAAGCCTACAACCCTTTAAATTTTCTGTGGAACACAGGTCAGGGCACAAACATGGCAATGCTGACGGGTTGTCAAGGATGCACTCCCTAATATCCATCGGCCAAGATGGGTCCAGTTTCCTTTCTCCTTGTGAGGACTGAAGGATTAACATTGATCACTCTATGACCAGCACAGAGTCTTGTGCCCCTAATATACATAATCTACTGCCTGGCACCACAGCACTTTGGCCAGGAACACATGCTAACCTGTTGCTACCGATGCCTGCTAAGAGACCCCGGCCAACCCACCCTCCTCCCAAATCCCAGGCTCGCCCTTTGCTTAGCCACCGATCGCCTCCTCCTCTTTTTGTAATCCTCACCCCCTTATCATCCCTGACCAATCACGAATCAGCCCTGCCAGGCTACGCTCCCTTCTGATTGGACTGAGCGTCCGTCATCGCCGAATGCGCTTGTGTAGCTGTCAATGGCTGCGAAGGGAGAGAAGGACAGCATCCAACAGCTAAGGTAAGCAGCCGGCAGCAGCAGAGAACAGCAGCTGGTGGAGGAGGAAGAAGAGGACCATGTGAACGGAGCAGGAGCGGCACATGAGGGCATGAGGGAGGAGTTGCGCAGTAGTAGTGGCAGACACCGGAAGTAAGAGAATACTTCTGTGTCAGACCACGGGGGTGCACGCATACACACA
>WSYH01013710.1:0-16700 GCA_036426205.1 Ascaphus truei | reverse complement strand
AATAAAAATGTTCAATCAGAATAAATGGGTTTTTATATACAGTATTTTAGGAGTTCCCATTACTGAACAGATACAGAGAAAAACAAACATTCTGCCCAAAGTGTTGTATTTAAAATGAAGGCATAATAAACAATGGGCAAATTGCTTATTCTAATTAAAGTTCTCTTTGATTTTTACAATTGTGCATGAGCATTTGTTATCAAAATAAAAGCCCTTTCACTACCAAATACTGTAGGCTAGGAAGGCATTTCTGTTTGACTGTTTGTGGCAGTGTTTATCCACATCTCCTGTTTGTTTTCATGTTCCTAAATATATATCAATGCCAACATCCCTCTATTTTCATCTGGGGCCAGACAATTACGTATTTTTTCATGTAAGTTTATGAATGCCTGTGTTATTAGACTGAACGATAATAGATTAATCAATAAACATATCAATCAGGAATTGCATGCATGACATAGACCTTTGGCAGTGTTCCCATCAATTAAATGGAGAGGTAATTCACCAGGAGACCTACTGTGTGTGGTCACCATGAAAGATCACACATAGAAGAAAAATAATCATTGCTCATGAATATTGAAAGTTCATATATACATCAAGGTTACATGTCGATAAATAAATAAGCACTGACCCAACAAATAACAGCAGCAGTGTCTGAAATAATATAAGTACCAATCATTCACCCATGAAGGGCAATAAAAAAAAAAGCTGTGTGTGCTGTGCACGCGCATAGTAAGTGAAACTTCTTTGACTTTTGTCGCAGAAATTGACTTATAACGCGCGTGCTCGGCACACATGTGTCAGTCAGTGAATGTGTCAGTCAGTGAGTATGTATGTGTGTCAGTCAGTGTGTGCATGTGTGTCAGTCAGTGTGTGCATGTGTGTCAGTCAGTGTGTGAATGTGTGTCAGTCAGTGTGTGCATGTGTGTCAGTCAGTGTGTGCATGTGTGTCAGTCAGTGTGTGTGTCAGTCAGTGTTTATGTGTGTGTGTGAGTGAGTTTGTCCAGGGTAGGAAGGGAGCGACGATATCAGGGATACACCAAAAAATAAAGAACATATAATAGTGCAATAAATCAAAACAATCTGGATAGCAAGAAAACCTGGCTCTTTAGCAATGCCTACTTACAGCAGGTCAGAATTAAAACGGCTCGTCACTGCCGTACCGGATGTGACGTCAGACGCCATCTTCCACACGGTCTGAAGCGAGTAACGGAGAAGAGTAGCTGATAGCTGTACCACACGGGTCCGGAGTCAGTCAGTGTGTGAGTGTGAGTCAGTCAGTGTGTGAGTGTGAGTGTGAGTCAGTATGTGAGTGTGATTCAGTGTGTGAGTGTGAGTCAGTGTGTGAGTGTGAGTCGGTGTGAGTGTGAGTCAGTGTGTGAGTGTGAGTGTGAGTCAGTGTGTGAGTGTGAGTCAGTGTGTGAGTGTGAGTCAGTGTGTGAGTGTGAGTGTGAGTCAGCGTGTGAGTGTGAGTCAGTGTGTGAATCAGTCAGTGTGTGTGTCTCTCTCTGTGTTGTGTGAATGTCTCTCTGTGTTGTGCCCCCATCCCTCCTCCCCCCTCCCACTACCCCAGGCGGAGCTGCGGACACGGAGCTGCGAACTCCCAGCCCCCCCCGCGCCCCGCGGCGCCCCCCCCCCCCCCGCCCACCCGGAGCTGCGGACTCCCAGCCCCCCCAGCGACACGGAGCTGCGGACTCCCAGCCCCCCCGGCGACACGGTGGTCCCGTTACCCCCTGCTCCAGTTACCGAAGCAGGAGCGACAGGGCAGGGGGTGGAGCCTCGGCCTCAGATAGCTACCCCACCACGGAGCAGCGTACTCCACGGCGGGCAGCACCGCAGAGCCCGTGCCGGATGAGGGGAATTAAGAGACCCCTTAACTGACTGACAGCCCCTCAACCTGACTGACGATTGTCAGCGGCGGGACGCGACAGCCAATTACCGGTTGCCTCGCAGCAGCGCCCTCTGCCAATGACACCCCACGAAACCTGCCATCCACAACATGGCTATGAACAGAGCCTCTGCGCATGCGTTGAGGAGGACGGCTGCCGGTGTGGAGGAGCGTTAAAGTAAATGTTGAGCGGGTGGGGGAGAGCAGCGGCGCCGCCGCATGTCAGCGGCTGTGTTGTCAGCAGGCGCGGGCAGTTAGTGGCAGTTAGATGTCAGCAGGTGCGGACAGCGGCGAGGAACGGTGTGGGGGGAATGGTTGGAATGGCGGCCGTTAGGAGCGCCGACGGCGGCTATCACCGCCGCCGCCGCCGTATATGTAATCGGCCGAGTGGGGGGAGCGGCGTCTGTTAGGAGCGGCGCCGGCGGCTATCGGCGCCGGCGGAGAACACAGCCCGGCCTCATTTGCCAGCACTGTGACGTCAGCACTTTGACGTCACATCCGTTTCATTTTCTGTCCCTACAATCCATTTTTGTCCCATTAGGAATGAGGTGCCACTAAAGAAGTTTCACTTCAAAAACACCTTTAAAGTATTTGCTTGCTGAAAAATCTGAATGTTTTGATTTTTTTTTAAATTACTACTACAGTATGGAGTTGATTGTTGCTGTTGTTATAATGATGTAAGCGAAACACATAGTTATAGGACTATATAGTAAGTTATATATCCAGTGAAATGTTTGACACAAGGGTTCAAATGTCTATAGTATACAGTATACTGTATGTACATATATGTGTGTGTGAACAAAAAACAAACAAAAGCACAAGCTCCATAGCACGTAACTGAGTAAAAAATAAGGTACATTTATTTAAAAAATCAGCAACCCATAAGAATGTGCACTTACAGGATTTTAAACAGAACCATTCGTGGGAGAGAAATCTCTATTGTGGTCATCTGCGGTGGTATCCAGAGATACTTACCTCCATATATATTTATATATATATATATTTTTTTTTACGTTAACCCGTATTGCTGATTTAAACACACAACAAAACTAAACAACTGTGACGATGCGCGGAGCACGCCCCCTGCGGCGTGTTCCCTCCTTACCTGTTGAACTTCTGATCGCCGCCCTCTAGCTGTGAGTCAAGATTATCTGATGTCTGTCTGTGTCCTGAACTCTTCCCTGCTACCGCAGAGGCCGTGCCTCTGTTCCGCCCCTGCCTTGTCTTCTCTACAGGAAGGGACTTCAAGCATACTGAAGCAAGCGACGCCATCTTGCTTTCTGGCAAATCCTGTCCTCTTCCTCCTGACAGGAAGTAAGCCTCACTCTGACTCTCATTGCTATCAGCTGCCGCTGCCCTTTAAATAAGTCAGTTGCTATGTGTCCTGCAAGTACTACCATCACATGTTGTTCCTGCCTGGACGTCCTTGGGACCTTTACTCATCTCCTTTGGATTCCGGAAGACTGGGACAGTCACTCATTCTACTACTGAGGTTAGTTTACTGTGCGGGTAATGTAGGACCTGCTGTTTAGGGTTTACCTTGACCTGGTAGCAGGCTTACATTACTTTGGCCAAAGCATTCAACTAAAAAACCCTTACTTTGAATTTAGTATTGCTGCACTCTTCTGTTACTGGCACTATGCCTTTAAGGAGGCTGGACGTCCTCCAAGAAGCAATTCTATTGTGACATTTTGCTCTGGACTCTTTCCTCCCCTGCTCCTCACTTGTGGCAAACCCACACCCCGCAGTAGTGTCTGGGGGCACGTGCATTCTCCTGCGGCCGGCGCGTTCACGTGACTTCGTGCATCGCTCCCAAGCTGCGCGGCAACTTGCTCTTTTTCGTGTCTCCCGCGGCTTCCCCACCTCGCTATCGGGTCCCTTCCCTTCTCTCAGCTTGTGCGTGGAAGCACAACCGTAACAACAACAAAGACTATGGGGATTACATTATTTATCCAAGTATGTTGGTTTTTGAAAACAATGGCATTACAAGCAATGTGATTTATTTTTTTATTGATAAATCTTGAACTATCTTTTGCACCCGTTTTGTCAATTTACCTTGTCTAGCATTTGGACTCATTAGTAAATATTCCCCCAATTTCCTTGTTGATCTGTATGAGGTGTCCATGTTCAGTATCCATAACATGATTGTGCAATGGTGATTGCATGATTGTTTTTATTGTAATGTAATGTTGATATCACAACTGTACTTTTGAAGTTATTTAAGATTTTTCATATTGTTACAACGAATGTTAAGTCGGTATACCGTACAGTACCTTTTTTTATCTACTCTCATTTTCAGAGTTCTACATTTACATTTTTTTAATTTATTCCACATTATAATCTCATAATGTTATTACTTTATTGAAAATTGCATACGTATTTTTTTTTAGAAAAATCTTCATTAATTAACTAAATATTTTCATAATCTCAAAGTCTGAGATTTCTGTCCTTGTAATTCTATATTTTAGGAACTTCAAATAGAAGGATTTTTTAAGGTCACATTTTTTTTAAAGTCTAATCTACATGTACTGTTCTGTGTCCATTGATGCAAGAGATATCAAGAAATGTCAGAATAAGCAAAACCTTGATTTACAAACTTGACACAAGGATAATTTTTGAGATATGCATTGACTATGATAAAATCTACAGTAGTTTTATTTTTATTTTTTTCAACCCAAGTTTGTTTTAATTTACAGTAGACATCTTCAGAACACACATTTTTATCTCATCTAATACAAGATGTGGCAATGACATAAAAGGAAATTACTTTACGATTACAAAACAGTGCATGTTTTTTTTAATCCATTTTTAATAATAAATTTCAGGTAGATTTCACCATTAAAACATCAGTGCCACCTATATGACCTCTAATATAAGTTTTTTTTTAAAGAAATGTAATAAACAGAAATGTATAATTTTGACTCCAGCGAAAAGTATAATTTAATTGATTATTGAATGTTTGCTGGCCCAAGTAAGTAGGTATAAGGTGCAGAGAAAATATTAAGGAAAAGGTGCAGAACGTATAGTTCATGCAGATTCTTTACATTGTAATGTTTATATAATGCTTATGTAGCCCTTTTTCTGACGCCTCCCAAAGGGACTACTGGTCACTGTACACAACCTGTGGCTCCAGGAGATCTGAGCCTCCGCTAGCTGGTAACCTGGGGTAACTATTCTAGCGCAGCGCCTCCACTTACCCAGGATCCCCGTTATGCAAGATTCCCCTGGGCAAGAAACATACCACCACAGTGCTTGCAACCAAGTTTTACTATGCAATCATACCTTATACTCTATATGACATCACACATAACATATTCTTATACAATAATGCTAGTCTTGGCAGCAATACCTAACACCTTTATAACTGCTACGGTCCTTATACTATAGTGGCTCGGCCACACCTCTAGGGAACATTGTCCTGTACAATAGTGGCTCAGCCACGCTCTTATAGAGTATTGTCCTTGTATTGTATTAAGTGGTATAGGCTCAGTCCTCTAGCCACTCGCTAGTGTCCCTAAAGAGTTTAGCCTAAGGCGGGATCAGCGCCTGATGACCGGTGTTGGTGCACTTGTTGTTACAATATACCTTCCGGCCACGGCGGTGACTGGTACCTCTTCACAAAGGATCTGATGCCTCCGACCCTGGACCTCCAGATGTCGCGGTGTCCAGCCGTCTGGTCCCAGATGACTGCAACCGGCCGCAACTCTGTGCTTTGTCCCTAACTAATGTATAGTAGGGTGACAATCACTTCCACTACAGGGCGTCCCTGCAGTACAGCAGCCTACTGTGACTCAGGGGATGCTCCTATGGGCCTGAGGGAATAGCTGGCCTATGCAGGCGGGTCACGGACACCCTGCACTCACACTACCTCCTTCAGCTCCATCCAGATCTCCTCTGACTAGCATAGTCTCTCCCCCACGCTTTCCTTTCCTGCTCCCGTCATCCTAGCCTTCTGATTGGTTGTTTACATCAGGTGACTGCCCAGGAGCTCGTGGGAGTTGTAGTTTCTCCACGGAGCCTCTCTGCCTTAATCTGCACAGACACACAGCTATTGCATCAGCCACTGCCTGTCTGACTCTGCTCTGACACACTGCAACACTGTTGCAGACACTCCACAGGCCTCTCACTGAACAGAGTCAAACATCAACTGAACACACATCTTTACACTTAATTTAAGTCTAAAATTTTAGGGTGGTGTTTTCTATCTCAGTAACCATGTCTCAGAAATCTAGACATACAGTACATGCATCATACTCAGAGATAGAAAGATGATATGCCCACACAACAAGATAGATTTACCTACCCAAATACTGACACAGAGGGGCATACAAGGACATGCTTGAAGATAGACAATTCTAAACATTCTTGGACAACAGGTAAACAGCACAGATTTGCACACAACAGGTCATACATGGACACACCAGAAAATACCACACTCAAGTGCTATACCAGATCAAAGAAAGGTGTAATTACAGTAGATTCTTCTTGGGGATTGTGTGCACCAACAGCTCCCAGGCTGAAGAATAAACAGCCACTACAGAAAGAAAAACCAAAACCCACTTTATACCAGTGTGCATGCGATGAGAGGTTCCAGTATCAACCTGCATGTTAACTAGGCCTGACAGGAATTGATTGAATGCTGGAAAGTAGAAGCCAAACAGATGTTCTTACCGCACCCAATTAATTAAACTGTATATTATTTTTTTAAGGGTCCGGAGACTCACATGCAAATAAAAGCATTGTGCACACAACATTCTATCTCTACAGACTACTTCAGCAAAATTACATTGTAAAGTGTGGACTAGGGTCAGAAAGCAGTCATATCTGTGAGACATAAGGACATGGGAATGTGCATACAAATAAATCATTAATGAACGTCCTACAGACATTGTTTCTGATCTTGAAAATGTATGCTTTCAATTATTGTAAACCATTATATTCAATAGTATTAACTACAAACACGTTTTCTCACTTACTGTAGTTCTGAATTTTCAATTAAAATGTTATGGATGTTATGTATACTGTAAGAATTTCCTAACAGCAGACAAAGTTCAGGTTTTGGCATGGTGTCTTCAGACACACTGCCTATTTTGGTATAATGTGTAAACAGTGAGTGTTTTTTAATATAAATAAAATATGACTACATTTGGAGAAAGTTTTGAGTACTGTAATTTAAGTTTTATGTTACATAAATTATTAATACAAATTAAAGAAGGATTCACAAATGGAGGATCAAGCATAAAGAACTGAATTGTCCATTTTTTATTATGATTATAGAAGCACTATTCTATTTGCTATGAAAAAAATATGTATTTGAAACATGTTATATTGTTTTTTTCGTATCAAGCCAGTGTGCAAATATTAACATGTTCAATATTCAAATACTATTTCTACTTTGCTAATCAAGCTGCTAACAATCTGGCATGATACTTGCCACCTTAAATGGTCTGTTTCACAATTATTATCACATTAACCTACTGTATTTGAGCACCCTACACAATATGATTATAATGAGTGTGAAAGCCTGCAATTTACAGTGAAGACAAAAATCTCTCCAGGAGTTCATTCACAAGCTTCACATAGGAAAATATGTTTCAAGAGTTGCAAACTGTAGCATTGCTCCAGAACCATCATCATTTTTTAAATCTGCATCAATGTAGAGTATTAAAGTGTTTTGTTCCATTTTTTTACCCCAGTTTGATTAGCTTACCAAATTAGCATTTGGGTAGTTGTTATACAGTAGGTCAAGTTAGGGAAGAAGAGAATCAGATTAATATTAGCTTGAGCTGTACTGCATCTAAGGTTGCACCAGTTATTGATGCAGTTTTCCTTTCTCCCTGCACCAAATAAAATCGACGTTTTTTGGGGTCATTAGCTTCTGCTCCTAAGAGATTGTCGTCAAATGTAAGAAGCAAGATTTGAAAGATTCATGCATATGTAACAGTGTTTCCCCCACCCGGTGGGAGATTTTTCCATTACTACGGTGTATGGTGCATATACCTGCTGGTAACAGGAGGGCTGGGTCATCCGCCGATGGTATTGGGGACACAGGCCAGGCTTCTGGGATTCATACCCCACATAGCAGTGCAGCGCCTCCATCTGTCATAGGCTCCAGGAACTGAAGGTGATCTCCCACGGTACAACTTATTACCTCTCCCTCCAGTAAGGTCATGCACCAGGCAGGAGGTAAATAACAACAGGAACGGTTTATTGTGTTCTGTACAGCAAAGTTACACGGCAGGCTTCTGCCCAATTCAGTACTCTCAGCTCTCACCCACAGCTGTCCTAACTCTTCCCCATCTCCCTAGCAGAGGCAGAGGTATGGTCCACACTCACTCTTCCCCAGAGGAAAGAGCACAAGGGAAGGCCTCAATCTCAGGCTCCCAGTTGTGTGACCTGCTTTCCTTAGAGGGGGAAGGACGCTACTACATTTAGGGCAGTACTGCCAGGAGGAGGGCACCAGGTCTTGCTCATGATTGGTCATGCCCAGTCCTAATGTCCCCTAATGTCCCCAGTCCTAATGTCCCCTCCTCCCGCTGTCACTCAAATGCAGCTCCTCGGAGGGGGAAAACCCCATAGCAACTACTGGCAACCTGATTGTACCAGGGTTTACCGCCAGCCCATGGGCAGAAAAGTAGCCATTAGGTGACCTGGCTACACTCTCCCTCGACCCTGATTGGGTCCTAAATTTTCAGGTACCATCGTCGAATGAAACCTGAACAAAACAAGATAACAACGTCACATAATTGATATCACATTATTATGCATGATATACATTCTCTGTGAATACAGTACACAGCAGTTTTATTTGAATATCCATCTACAAAATGGCTGCCATACTGAACATAGATTCCTCCCAACATGGAGAACCCTTTTTCAATAATAGTGCTCCGGTTCCAGTGGCAAACTAATGCATCATACTATCGGGCACTAACACTGAAAATACCCTATTAGGGAGGTATGTGCAACAGACAGGACACCCACAACCAGGCAATACTTTAGGCATGGAAGCTATGGGTCTGGAAGTGTCATGCCAGGATGATTCTTTAAAACATTTCCCTGGGCTATCACCCCCTTCTTCTGAGCTTTACCAATTCTCGTCTGACTCCTCAGAATCACAGTTCTCTCTAGAACTATTAGACCCCCAATTTTACTCGCAACTATCAGTGTTCCACCCATTTTGTAGCATTTTTTCTCTTTCCCATCTAGTCAGAGTAGATGATCCCCCTAATCGCTCATAGGGCTGATACTCCACCATGACCTCACTGTCCTATGGTGGTGAAACATAAGGTGTAGGCGAATCAGAACTAGGGACATATTTGTTAATAACTACTCTCATGATATCCTTAAAAGCTTTATTGGAGAAGGCCCTTAAGTACTCGTCCTCTCGGAAGCTAAAGGCAATCTCCTCATCCTCATCGGAACTAAACTCTATCTCTTCATTATCAGACCCCATTTCGATCTCAATCTCCCCCTCCCAAGGTTGGTGGAAATAGAGTAATGCCTTTTGGTGGTTCCGCGCCACGCAGCAGAAATCAGAGCTACATAGGGCTTTACAAAAGCAGTAGGTACAGCACTAACAATATTACCTGAAGCCCCAAAGTCCTGAACTTGACCCCGCTCGTAGTATTGTTTTACCTGGTCGAGTGTCCGAATTCTCTTGGGGTCATCGGCCCCACAGGCAAAAGCACGGTAGCGCTCGTCTTGGCCTTAATTCCGTCCATGCGTGCCCGCATAGAATGAATAAAGCACCCCAAGCCCAAGCCGGGTAAGGCGATACTTACCGGAACAGGGATCGGCTTCTTCCATCCACCCCAGCAGTCGCTGAAGTAGTGACATCATCGCCAATGGATCTCTCGGACACCTGGAGCAAGTCCAGGCCCCGCACCGGGAGTGTGTCGACATCCTGTCTTGGAGGAAGCATGTCGCCGTTGTCTTCGGCATAGAGGTCATGGCCATCCAAAGCCTCCTCACCTTAAGTCTCCATTGGTCTCTGCAGGGAGTAAAGAGGTGGTCTCTCACCGCTCCGCTGATTGGAACCTTGGTATCTTCCGCTTGGGATATGGGTACGCCACCCAGGACACTGGTCATTGCCGTGAAGGGGACTCACCTCTTTCACTTTGGCTGTGCCCTCCTGATTCTCGGCTCCTCTTTGATAGAGCTGGAAGCGGAAACACCTTTGGCTTGATACACACCGCAGCTGTCCTACGCTGCTCTGGCGAGATGCCAGCGAGGATACTTCAGTTGTTAATTGCGTTGCTTCCGGCTATCTGACCGTCTCTGACACCTTATCGGGAACTGGGTCTGGAACCATCTCGGAACCTGAAACAATCATTGAGGCATACGGACCCCCATTAGTAGTCTTTAAAGCCCTTAGACCCTCTCTGATCGCCAACGGAAAGGTAGACTCATCATTATCTGGCTCGATATCAGAGCCGGTCGAATCCTTGAAATCAAAGTCCAGAGACCCTGGTAGCATGGGCAGAAAGTAGTTAGCTCTGCACCTTGGGCAAGTAGTACCCCAAACCAGATCACCGCCCGGGTAATCACAATTGGGGCACAGACACAACAGGCACCGAGACTCACTGACTGTTACTTCCAGGAATCCCCCTGGCAGGGCATAATATCCCAGCACAGGGGTCACCATTTCGGGCCGGGATAAAGTGTGTGAAGGTAGGAGCATAGGTAGGTTAGCTCCTCTGTCGTCGGTGGCTCCAAAGACCTGAGGGATGCGGTCGGATACATCCGGCTCCTCCTTTCTTTTCACCCGTCGATGAACATTGGTTGTCACAGTGCTTCCTCTCTCTGATGGAGATTAGAGGAGGGGCTCACAGTGACAGGGCATGACCTGGGCTCCTGTCTGAGCAGTCACATCACTGGGGTGGAGTCCTGGACTTCACGCTATATGCGGATCCCAAGTCCCCGGGAGTAGAGTGCACACAGTAGTGTGTGGTTCAGCACCCAAGCTAAGCACAACCTCGTGGCCGTCGGCGGGAAGTCGGACG
Organism: Ascaphus truei; assembly: GCA_036426205.1. Classification (NCBI taxonomy): domain Eukaryota; kingdom Metazoa; phylum Chordata; class Amphibia; order Anura; family Ascaphidae; genus Ascaphus; species Ascaphus truei. The sequence continues at coordinate 5,807 of WSYH01013710.1, read as the reverse complement.
CCATTTTTAAATTGTTCACATACGGGTTGAACCTGGGCAATTATGACAGGCACCTTGATCTGAAAAGCAGGCCCGTTGTCGCAAGCCAACTCTGGTTCTCAAATCGTAGCTGACGCCATCGCTGGGCCAGGTCAGCAGAAACCATCTCAGGCCATGTCTCGGTTGTTGGGGCTTGGTACTGTACTCATCAGTTGTAGGCAGAATAGGACTAGACACCAGATAGATGGCCCCATTGACAGAGAAAATAGCCCCCCAAACAAGGAATTCTTCCGGGAATGTACAATCAGGGCCCAAGCACATCAAACTAGTGATCCCATCAGTGGGTACATCCAGGATACCTTCTGGCAAGTAGTAGGCAAAGTCCATATCGTCTGACCTCACTTTATGTAAACATGGGCACAAAAGAAATGGGTAACTCACTCCTCTTGCCTGCCAGGCTCGAGGGTACGGTTCGCTACATCCGGTACCTCCCTTGTTCTCCAAAGTCTTTGACATAAGCTTTCGGCGTGTCCCCTCCCTCCGGTGGAGTTTGGAGGAGGGACTCAGCAACATGGAGGGGGCGTGACTCTGACTCTGGTTGAGCCAGTCACATCGCTTGGATGGGGTCCTGGCTTTCACACCATATCCTTGCAGAACGTTACAAAAAGGCATGCAGATTGTTTGCAAGCTTTACATGCGGTTCCCATTCTCGGCGGGAACCGCCATTTTGGGTTGCGTGGTGCATTCCTGGGCAGGGGAACCTCCATTTTGAGCCCAGTCCGTTCTCTGCCTGTATAGGAATTGCAATTCAAATGGGAATCCATTTCCTGTGGATCTGTACAGCACATGGTTGCGGTCTACCAAGAGTAGGAATGTACCCCAGGCTAGCAAAGCTCCATCTCGATACGCTGCACATGGTTACAGTCCATTGCAAGAACTCTGTGGTTCTATGATTTGGCTATGGCTAGTAGTACTCTAGGCTTCTTCTAGTGGAGGTTCAGGCACCTTGTTCGTCAGACACCCCTCCTAAGATACTCCCTATGCAGCACCCTTACGCCGCCCCACTCGGCTGCCAGAATCGCGGACCATTTCCAGAGGTACCTGGGACTCATTTAACGAGAGCACCCACTTTAGACATCCCGACAACCTGCCTCAGGGCAACTTAGAACATCAATAGCCTTTGTCTCCAAACCATTCAACTGATAGGGCAGTCTAGGTCATAGTTCCATGGCGGGGAAATCTGGTCCCTGGTTATGGTATGCCGGGGTCCCCTGGACAATATACCTAGCCTCCCTCCTTCAATTTCAGCACTTGTTCTGGAAGCGTACCTTGTTACTTCTGCTACTGCAAGGAGGAGGGCACCAGGTCTGGCTCATGATTGGTCATACCCAGGCCTAATGTCACCGCCTGCCGCTGTCACTCAAATTCAGCTCCTCGGAGGTGGTAAACCCCATAGCAACTACTGGCAACCTGATTGTACCAGGGTTTACTGCAAGCCCAAGGGCAGAATAGTAGCCATTAGGTGACATGTCACTGCTTGAAAAGTGACACATATACAAATATTTGTTCTCTATTTGGTGAAAATTGCACTATTTTTGATACATACTCACTACATTGAACTACACATAGCTGCAGTGTATCACTAACTGGGATGCAATCATGTCCCTGCTTTTTTATCTAAACGTTAGAATATCTTTCAGTTCAATCATGTTGAAAAAATGGCCTTCATAGCGCCATCATAGCGCACCACACTATTGAAATAATCACTAATTGTAAATGTTTCCTATTACGTAGCTAAAAGTGTTATACAAATCTTTTGTAAAGCAGCAGTCATTCACAGTATTCACCAGGGATTATGGGCCTTATGCAGTAAGTGCCGAAAAAGTGCTCTCAGCAGGGGTTAAATATCGGCATGATTTTGGCGATTTGCCCTTGCAGTATTCAGGAAGGGCCGAATCCCTGGCGCATAACTGCGAAAGCAAAACGCCGCGTAGCCGGTGGCGAGACAGTCTGTCTCCCGATAACCAGGCGATACGCCGTCCCCTGCCGAGATGTGTTTGCAGCAGAGAGAGATCTGCCACTCTCTCTGCGCAAACATCGGCAAGAATAAAAATATATCAAAACAATTTTTACTCATAGTGTAGAAGTGCAGGGGGTCTCCGGAGCTGAACCACATTGGTTTCAGGTCCGGGGGCCCCCTGCTTCCCGAGATACAGGCCCCTTTATGAGGTGCCGGTATCCCTCTGCATTTAAATGTCCCGATCACGTGACCGTGGAAAGTAAACAAAGCAGAGGGATACCAGCACCCCATATAGGGGCCTGTATCTTGGGAAGCAGGGGGTCCCCGGACCTAAAACCAAAGCGGTTCAGCTTCGGAGACCCTCTGCACATCTACACTATGAGTAAAACACACATATAAATAAACAATCATTCCTTATCTTTGCGGCTATGTGCTATGGTAATGAAGCAGCATTAATGTATTTTTAATAATAGTGTACAGGAGCAGGGGGTCCCCTGAGCTGAACCGCATTGATGTGTGGATCAGGGACCCCCTGCTTCCTGAGTTACAGGCCCCGGTATGTGTCATCGGGTGCCAGTGTCGCCGCCATCTTTATAGAGCCCACGTCGCGTCTTGGACGCTATAAAGATGGCGGTGACATTGGCCTCCGATACCCCATACCGGGGCCTGTAACGCGGGAAGCAGGGGGTTCCTGCTCCCGCACAATATTATTAAAATACATTAATGCTGCTTCATTACCATAGCGGATAGCCACTAAGGCAATGAAGGGGTTAAGGCATAACAGCATGTTTATTGGGGACAATTGCCCCCAATAAACAATGCAATAAACAACATACACCCCCTGTGCCCCCAACAACCCCTATACCCCCATTACATATATTACATTTTTGGGATGCACAGCAATGATACTAGAGGCCGGCGGTGGCCCTCGGGTGTTCCCCGCAGGCCTGCAGGAGCAATTCTGTGCCCCCCAAAAAAATCCAACAACACAAATACTTTACAATATATACACCCCCCCCCTAACACATACAGTACAGTAATGTGCAAAATTACTATTATCCACAAATGGATAATAGTGAATGTGCCCATTTTAAATACATAAAGAACAATAAATACATTAAATACATATTGCACTCACCCATGTCCGGCTGCCACGATGAAGGCCATCCTCATCTTCATCACCGTCCATGCCCCCACCGATGCTGCAAAACATAAACAAGAATAAAAATAGCCAATGTAATGTCCCCTAACCCCTTAATCACCATAGCGGTTATTAACCACTACAGTCATTAAGGGATTAACCCACCCTCACCCACCACTCGGGAGGCCTAAATACCCTCCCCCACTACCCCCCCACCCCGTGAGGCCTAACCACCCTCACACACTACCCAGCCAGGAGGCCTACCCACATATCCTTGGGACCAATACCCCCTTCCCCCACCCCCAGTACCCACAATAAAAACAATACACAGCCCCACAATAAACATCATTATATTTATTACATACATAACCCACCCCCTGTGCCCCCCCAATAAATACATTATTTATTATTTTACATACAGGGTTGATACCCCAGGGCCATGGTTGTCCCCGGTGGGCCTGACGGGTCACCTCACAGACCTACAGTAGCCCAGCACCTGGTTTCAAACAGGGTCTGTAGGGCTGCGGGTGGTCCCCGCCAGGCACTATGGTCCACAAGGTGGTCTCCGCTGGTCACAGTGGGCCACAATGGGGTCCCCACGGGTAGGCCCACGGCTGTCTGGTGGGCCCCGTGTCAGACCCACAGATGTCTGAGGGGCCTCGGGTGCTTCACATGGGGGTCTGGGGGCCCTCGGGTGGTCCCTATGTGTCCACGATGCCCCCATGATGTGGGGCCACCGGTTCTTCTCTGCAGGTGTCCCCCCATGGACCCGGCAGCCGTTTACCCGTGAGAAGTCCAAGGAAACCTCAGATGGTTTCCATAGGTCTCCCGCAGGCCTGAGGAAACAACCCTGTATGTAAAAATAAATAAACATGTCCTATACATTAAATACATCAATCCCTCCCCCCAACACATACAGTACAATAATGTGCAAAATAACTATTATCCAGATAGGGATAATAGATTATTTGCCCATTATTAAACACATTAACAAGCATAATAAAATAAATAAAGTTCTACTGACCTCATCAATATGAATCCCCCTCGACATCAAAATCCGTGTCCTCTGTTGCCAACAAAATACATAGCCAATACATTGCAATTACATTCTGATATCAATTAACCTCTTAATCCCCCTATCAGATAATAACCGCAAAGGTAATCAAGGGGTTAAGCCAGCCTGGTTCGATACCCATCCTTCACCCATTCATTTGTACAGTGGCTTCATCATGCAAATATATATTTAGCAACAAGTCTGAATATACATTAAAAAGTTCAATCAACTGTCTCTCCACATATATAGTGTATGTTTTATCTTGTCCATGTCAATTGCAATATATGGGTCGCACTAAAAGAGCACTGTGTGTCAGATTCCTGGAAAACAGACGTTCCATCATTAAGGGAGTGCTGGCACACAGTGTTTCTCAACATTTTTCCCAAGTACACCAAAAGGATCCCAAGGGACTTGTTATTATGGGTATTGAGATTATTCCGAGTACCCTATTAGGGGGAGATAGATTTAAGACACTATGTTTGAGAGAGTCTTTTTGGATATACTCACTTGGTACACTTCCTCCCAGGGGTCTTAATGAGTGCTTGGATACTAGCACACTGGTTTAGTTTCCTGCCTTGCTGTTCTCTGCCTTTCTGCTCTGGTTGCTAGTTCGGTTCCTCTCCCCCTATCCTGGGATGGGGTTCTGTGTTTATGGAGGGGTTTCCTCTATATTATATGATATTACCTTAAAGTAGGTGTTATTTAATAGTTAATCCAGTTTTTTCCTTTATCTTTTTTATAAATTTTAGATATTTTTAATGTAACAATTGTTGTTATTATATGTAATTAGATATAATGTTAATTAATGCACTATGTGAATTATTAATGTAATAATTTTTGTTAGTACATATAATGTAAAGATTGTTTTTTGAATGTTGTTCTCATCACACAAGGAATTAAATAGGTTGATTTTAATATTTTTTCAATTTTATTTAGATTTTTCTATCATTCATTTTTATATGGTGTAGTGGTATTTGGTTGTTTATATATTCATATTATTATATTCTAATTAATATATTGATTTATTAATATATTTTGAAACTAAAATTATAGGTTTAGGTTTTAATTTCAATTTGGTATATATATATATATTTGATGAAACTTAGATTGGTAATAGTGGGACAGCTTTTTCTAACGTCATTGTGTTAGTTGAGTTTATACATAATTAAATTGTTTAGTTTAAGCTAATTTCATTATATGATGTGAACAACATAATTATTGATGTTTTTTTTGTTGTTATTCATTGTAATGTTGATATTTATAGTAATTTTAGAGTTATACGATTTGTGGTGAAACTTAGTACCAATGTGAAAATAGGTTTACTTTATCCAGCCTATTTAACTGGCTGTCCCTGACAATCACATATGTCCTGACGAAGTCGCCACAGTGTGACGAAACGCGTAGAGCTGTGACGTCATCGCGTTTGTGTTGGTGTATTTGGAGTCCCTGGCTTCCCTGCGCCGGGGGCGGTAATTTCAAGTGTTAGCAATCATTGTATGAGGGAACAAAGGACGTGCAGGCATTGGATGCCTTTATATCTTGCTGCCAATTCATGGTGAACCTGGGCTGTTTACATAAACTCTGCAAACCTGGGACTCCCCCTACCACAGCAG
>WSYH01013709.1:0-16700 GCA_036426205.1 Ascaphus truei | reverse complement strand
ACTGCCTGCACTAACAGGACTGACACTGGAAAGGCCAGGGAAAAAGTAGTAGCTGCCGGGAGGCTTGGCTGTAAATATGAAGTTCTTTTTTTCTTAAGAACACCAGTTCACCATTGTTTTCCGTTCCCAATTCGGGTGTCATATTGGAGGCTTTCCAAAGAACAACAACAAAAACAATGGGACATTTTCTTCTAACATCTGATCAGGAAAGGATATATTAACTCAATACTTTATGTAAACTCAAATAAAAAAAAATATATTTTGGGGGAATATTGTAAAGAGTTACACATATATGCAAACTATGATTCAAGTGTCTTACAAAACACTTGATTGAAATTCTGAAGCATTAGGGAGGTACCGTAGATAGGTTAAATATGCTAAAATACTTCTCATAAAGCTGGGTTAACATGGGCAAAGGATAGGCCCCTGGTAGGACATACAGTAGTAGGAACAAAATAGTAGGTAGTTCAAAGTACCACGAAGGCACAAAACAGTGACATGAAACGAGCAATCAAAAGTACAGTACATGCCAAAAAGTTCATAACATGCAAAAAAATTACAAAAATGGCCAGGCGAGCCAGATTTCCTTCATTTCAATCCCCATGGCCTTTCCCTTATTCAGAATGAATTCCAAACACGCAGCACAATTTTTCTCTTAAACTATTCCTAAATTGTAGAGTAGATCAATTTAAAGTCAACCGTATTATTATGTAAATGGACAGTCATAGACATAAGGTATAATTGTGGCCTTGAGGCAGGAAGCCTCAAAAAAACTATGAAAACCACAGAGTGAACAGAGGGATTCAACTTTATTAAGATTTGCCTTTCACAATTTTGAATACAGTTAAAAAGAAGGCAATGGTTAGAAATCAAACACCGGAAATTGTTTTAAATTATTCCTGTACTTGTTATGCCACAAAATGTAAACATGGAGACCTAATAAGAACACTGACCAAAAAAAGAATAATAACATATAGTAAACTGGTATTCTCTAAAAGTTTTGAAAAGTTCTACCATGTGGAATAATTAAAAAAAAAGTGACAAATACTATTGCCAATTTAACATCCTATTCACTAAGAGATATATATATATATTGTGGAGGGTTTTTGTCACTTTTTTTTACCATCCATAACCTTAATAATTGTGGTGATTACCTAGTCTATAGTCTCAAAACCAGCTTAGCCATTACAACCAACCTCACACTGATGATACCCATCAAGGTTGAAACATGTCTGTGAGTGGGTTTAATGGCTTTGCATCTCATCCCAGCCTCTGTCTAAAAGCTGTGTTTAAAACAGAATGCATTGGCTTGAGGATCTGCTTGTGTAATATGAGCTTTGGACAGAAGGTGGCACTGAGTGCTCATTTGCATGTCATTTCCCAGAATCCCTTGCTGCAGTGGAAGCGCTGTATGCTGGGCGATAATGGGGAAAGACAGGGTTGTAGACCTGTCTAAGACATGCAAATGAACATACAGTAATATTTACAGTTGGTTTATATATATTGGCTTACGTGTATTTCATGTTGTGAATATAGATTTTTGGATTAACCCCGTGCGGTGTGCTGTCTCTTTACTGGTCTTTGGATTGGTTCGTATCATACTTATTTTCTATGGGACTAGCATCTGCTATTATAACCTTTTCTACTGCAGTGTGCTGACTGACCTTCATGTGTATATATATATATATATATATATATATATATCTATTTACAGACACAGATTTGAAATGTGTGGTGGTGATAATATTCAAATCTGTGTCTGTACTGAGAGCCAGATCCAGAAAGACAGTGGACTGAGATCAGATGCATTGTAAGGAACCCCAACCCTCTCTAATAGCGCGTCTGAGATCAGATGCATTGTACATTTTTCTATATTTTCTATATTTTTTTTTAAATGACCAGAAAATTGCAGGGAACCCTTTATGGGGTGCCCGGGGAACCCAAGTGTTCCTAGTAACCCTGGTTGAAAAACACTGATCTACAGTATATTTCTGTGACGTACAGTGCATGGTTGACAGGGAGAGGATTCCGAGAAAGCTGTGGGTCTGAAGCGGTTACATCTCCTGGGGGTGTGCCTAATGGAATGGATTGAAGGCAGCACTGTAATCGCATGGTTAGTTTATCACGTGCTTAATGCATTAGGCTGGTAATCTGAATCGCTCACTAAGGAAACCCAGTGTTAAAAACCCAGAGCAGCTCATTCTCCTAATCTTTCTCTCTCTGCAACACCAGGAAGCTCAGAGCAACTTGGCATGCGACCCCGGTAACGTCTTTAGTGCCTTCTTAATTAGGGTAAGCTTTTAATATATATAATATGTTTTAATCGCTTTGCAGCCAGGGAGCCAGCAGTGTGTTGCTCTGCATACATTGCACACAGCCTTTTAAACTTGCCGTTTTCCCATCCTGTGTCACATGTTTAGACTGGCAGCAATTCAACAGGGGGGAGTCTTTTATAAAGTTTTACTCTTATCCTTTTGAGTACCCTATTGATGGGGGGCAGGGGGTTCTCTTCTATACTAATTAACCCTTGTGTGCCCCTCTACTATATAATTGCTCCATGTGCCCTATCTCCCCTCTCCTTCGATCGGTGGGTTATAGATATTCAGAGCAGCCCCCCTTGGGTTTTCTAATGCTCCTCTGTTTCCATGATGATGATTTTGTATGTCATATATATATATTATCGGTTTTGATTGACTTTGGTAGTATCCTCTGTCATTTAAAGTTACCCCCATATTTGTAAAAATAAAACTTTGCTTGGAGGGGGTCATCAAAATGCACCTACATCCTGCCTCGGAAGAATAAAACCTTGTTATTTCATCTATAAATCTATCTATCAATATTTGATACCTTTTTTATATGGCCGTTTAAAGTGATCCATCTCATGATTCCTCGAATTGTCTACTTTCAGAAAATATAAATGGGGTCAGGATGTATTAGTTCCTATAATTACATGAGAAAAATAGTGCATCAAAATCTGGCCAATGCTCCCTTGGGACCCACCACCCGTTTTCATGTAAAAACATTAATTGTGCAAAAATTAAATGTGATTTTATGGTGTGTAATAGGGCTTCACCAGACATTTGGCTAGACCTATTACTCCACTGCTTTGTAAAGTGTACAAATGTTTCCTTATTTTTTGCATGCTAAGGCTGCGCTTATGGTGCCAGCGACGCGACGGTGACGTCACACTGTGGTCGCTGGAAAAATCAAATTGACTTGACTTCCATCGATCGCGAGCCAGCCGTCGTGTCGCTTCTACTATAAGCGCACGCAACGGCGGCAATACATTTGTTTTTCCGCGACGTCGCGTCGCCGCCACTATAAGCGCAGCCTAAGATTGGTGAGGTCTCATGACCAAATATGCATATGGGACGAGCCACAATTGACATTATAACTTTAGATTTACTGTATGATTTGTTAGGGAATGACGCTGACACGGACATTTAACCTAAAAATGTGACATTTCAAAGGGCCCTGTAGGTAACTACTACCATTGGCATCAAAAGGTGATTCCCAGAAAGATATTCTTGTGACGAAAGACAAATTGCCGATGTCTGCAGTTCTTTGGGTGTGTACTTTAAGAAAATATGTTTCGTCTTGTCAGGGATGTCCAAATCTGAAGTCGGTGTACATTTCTAAGGAAAAATAGGAAGATGACTTCTCAACAGACATTCCCAGTTAGAGTTGTTTTTTGGGGGAAACGCGTTACCCATGTCTAAAATACCTTGTGGTGTGTACCTTCAGAGAATATATACTTTCATGGGAGTATTTTTTAAAAAAAATGTAACTTTTTGTGCATTTTCATAAATTGTAACGTTGAATGGGGAAGAATCCCCAACAGCCATGGGAATGAGGAAAGGGAGGGTGAGGATTCCTTCCTGCCTCTGATAATATGCAGAAGGAATCATCCCTGCGGAAGCTTATTATCAGAGTGAAACGCGTAGGATTGCTTTGCTATACCCACGGCATCCCTCCAGTGTGTCCATTTCTCCCTGCTGCCGATTCTGACGCAAGGCTCCGTCACTGACAAGCGACGCCGGCTGCCACACGCTCCGATCGAAGCAACTGGTGTCTTCCTACAGTGTCAGAGGAGAGGATCCTTTTGCTTAGCTGATGGGCACAGAACCAGATTGGGACTCTGCTGGTGAAAGATAGGACAGAGAAACTGGAAGGGGAATAATACCGGGTGGCCACTCTGAGGTTATAATATGCTAAACCTCAACACTGTTCGCTTGTGAGTTGCATTTCATTTACTCCAATACAATTTGAGTATTACACTATTACACTGTTTCTTCTTTATTCCTATTATCTTTCCTAACCAGGAAGGTATATAGGTATACAGATTTTTCTGTGGATCAGAAGTGTTTTTCCAGACTGAGCCTATTTTCTCTCTCTGTAAGTGGAATATTTACCTGTTTATTCACCCTGTATTTTTGCACTTATTTTTATTTATTTATTTGATGCGTGTTTTCCGCCTTGGTATATTTTTCTCTATTTTTGTAAGACGAGCGGAAACCTTGTCTTTATTAGGAGCTGCATCTCCTCCACCTTTTCAAATTATATTTAAATCTTATTTATTTACTCGCCTTTTTCACAGTAATAATTAATTTGCACTTGTTTCACCCCACTAATGTATGTTAATACAATGCAATGTAGGTAGGTGCAACGCACAGCAAAAACGGTGATAGCAGGTCTGGCAAAAATATTTCTTTATTATAAGGACATAAAAACAGAAGGCTGCAACCTTCTACGCGTTTCGTGCAAACAAATAGCACTTTATCAAGAAGTGATATGTAAGCAATATCATTGGCTGAGCGGCTTCTACAGTAGATACTGCACAATTGGTGAAAAGCTAGGCGCATGCGCATTGGAACCTTCTTGAAACGCATACTGTATGCGTGTCATCACATCACATGCGCATGTGAACAGAAGACACCCCCCGAGAAAATAATTGGTGGGGCTGACTGTGGGAACTTCATTAGGGGACTGACCATACAGTAAAACTTGTACTTTTGTTTTTCCTCAGAAAAGAGAACTTTGTCATCTTATGCGGAAAACGGCGAATGGTGGGATTTCGATGGATAATATCGTTTTGTATAACAATGCCTGCACAATGCTGAATCGGATTTAAAAAACCACGTACCGGAGTCTACAGTTTAGTGGCTGTTGTTATTGATTAGGATAGAATACCTGAAACAGTATGCTGATGTTTTCAGACTGTACTGTATACAATGCTTTTTTATATACACTGTACAATAAACCCGAGAAAATAAAAAGTATGCATTTATTCTACATGTATTCCAGTACATATGTGTATTCTATACCCATATATCATGTATTGTTTTAATACTTTTGTGATGTACAGTACTGAGCATGCCTACAGTATATAGTACAGTATGCCTGGACAATAGTGTACATTCTAGAAACACTGTATTTTGTTACAGTATAAAAGGAGACAATGGAACAATTTAAAACAAATCAACATTTTTTTTTATTGGTGGAGTAAGAACAAAAACATTTCTTTACAAATACTGTGCAATGTAAAAACATTTTAAGTGTACAGCAATTCAAAACATCAACAGGTGTATGGTTTACTGCTAGTGAAAACATTTATGTACAGAAAGTCAAAAAATTTACAGTCAGTATGGTTTACAGTCACATGTATTATTAAAAAAACAATCTTTATTCATGAAATTTAAAAAACGCAACATCTCCTTTATTAAAGTACAGAAAGTCAAAACATTTACAGTAGGATGGTGTGCAGAACAGTCAGTCAGGCCTGCACAACTCCAGTCCTCGAGGATAACCTTGAAAACCGGGCCTATTTGCGGCCCACGAGGACTGGAATTGTGCAGGTCTTGTGTAAGTAAAAACATTTCTTTATTAATACAAGTTAAAACACACAACATCTCCTTTAATACAGTACAGAAAGTCAAAACATTTACAAAAAACATTTTCAAAAAAATTACAACAGTTGAACAGTCACGCAAATGCAAAACCCACCAGATTGTCCTTCCAGGGCCGATGCCTTGTATGGCGCAAAATGCCATTGATGGAGTCTCGAACGACTTTCATTAAAGGATCTGTAATTGAAAAATAGCGCCACAATTCCTCCACAATAGTGGAAGCGCCCTTTTTTCGCGATTTCCTTCGTAGTTCACTTTGTAGGCCCATCCGCAGTACACCAAGTAAGACACGTGGTGCTTAAAAATTATCATGGCATAGTTGTGGGGTAAACCAGCACTCATCACCCTATACTTCTCCCTGAGTGCCGGTTGCAGCTCGCGCAGGATGATGTCGGGCACCGTATCGATGCAAGCGTATGAAGGTTGGGTTCTGGGAGCGGGTGTTCTTCTGTGAGCGGGTGTGCTTGTGGCGGCGGGCGAGGGTAGGTTGTCTGGGAGGAAGCTTTCCTTCTGTCTTGGTCACCGTGTTGTCTCCTGGCGTGGTTTTGACCGGGTTGTTATGTTATCCTCCTCCTCCTCAACGGCATACATGTACACAAAATCTTCTGGTGGAGGGGGTGCACTTGGTGTTGGAAGGTGGTTGAAGGTCCCATTCATCACATCCATGCCACCTCCTGCTCCGGCGTCGGGGATACAGGGACATGAACACCGAGCAAATGATGTATCCCCGCTATGTCAGTGTCTATCTTCTCCATCCGTCGATCCATCTTCTGCATCCGTTGATCCATATTTAGCAGGGTCTCCAGAAGCAGATCTATCTTTACCAGCACAGTAGAGTTCCCGGGGATATCCACACTTAACCCATTCAGCATGCGGTCTAACGAGCTGGTTCTTGTGCATGGCGTGCTGTGGACATCTGGGTGGATGGGTGCTATGGAGGATGAGATGGGGGTTCCATGGAGAGAAGCGGAAGCGGCGCTGAAGAAGGATGGAGGAGGTGACCTGTGGATATCCGGGAGAGGAGAAGCGGCAGCGTCGTCGAAGAGGGATGGAGAAAGTGACCTGTGGATTTCCGGGTGAGAAGCGGCAGTGCCGTCAAAGCGTAAGGGAGATAGTGACCCGTGGATTTCAGGGGCACCAGCGGCAGCGTCGTCGAAGAGCAGTGGCGAAGATGGCCTGTGGGTTTCCGGGAGAGCGGCGGCAGCGTCGTGGACGAGTAGTGGAGAAGATGGGCTGTAGATTTCCGGGAGAGCGGCGGCAGAGTCGTTGAAGTGTATTGGAGGAAGTCGTCTGCGGGTTTGATGGATTGACTGCCTTTGTTTTGCCTTGAGTGTACATCACCGTATTTCTTCTTGACATAAAAAGCTTACGTGTTTTAAAACCCTTAGCCTTTGGGGTCAGCAGAAGGTTTTCTTTATTAGCCTTAGGCTGTCGCTTTGGCCTTGGCTTGGAAACGGCTGTCGCCGCCGCCGCCTTTCTCTTTATCTGTGTGACAGGCACGGCAGAGGCGAGTGGCTTCCTGCGTCTGTAGAATGGGGTTGATCCATGGAAGCAGATGGCACAATGCAGTATCTGGACAAGGGCAAGTGACAAGGGCAAGTGATTACTGGCATCCCCAAAAGCCAGTACCTTAGACTGAGAAGGAACTGTTCTACATTAGACGGGTTCCTGACTCAGTCTGAGGCTCTCACCAATCGGTTTATCGAAAGGGGTTATAACAGGGAGTCCCTCCAATCCATAGTGGGGGAGATAATGAAAAGAGATAGAAATACACTACTCCCCACCAGAGAGTCAAGGACGAGGACTGTTAGTCAAAACAGGGGCAAGAAAAGACTGGGAAATACATCCCCTCTGTTTATTCCCAATACAGTAAGGCCAGTGGCCAAGTGAATAAAATAATCAATAAACATTGGGGTCTATTACGTATGGATCCCATTTTGAGGGAGTATACTAAAATGGGACCCAAAATTGTCTATAGGAAGGCTAAGACCATTGCCAATTATTTATCTCCAAGTGTCATTCCAGACATTTCCACCAACATAAACACATTCAGTACGAAGGGCTCATACAGATGTAATAACTGTAGTATGTGTCGGTATATGAAACCCTCCAGATGTGTCTTTTCCCACAGCCCGCATAGACGTTTCAACATTAATAATTTTATTGATTGTAATACATCCTTTGTAGTCTATGTGATCAACTGTGGCTGTGGGAAAAGATATGTCGGAAGAACAACAAGGTCCCTCAAGGTTAGAATGCAAGAGCATTTCAGACTCATCAAGAGAGGAGACCTGGCGCACCCGGTTTCCAAGCATTTTTCAGAATGTGCCAAAGGTGGCACTGAGAGTTTTTCCTTTTTAGGAATTGAGAGAATTCTACCCAAAATGAGGGGTGGTGACTTGGTACAACGGTTAGATTGCAGGGAGTCATTCTGGATCTTCATGCTTAAAACCCGTTTTCCAGATGGTATTAACATCGAATGGAGCATTAATCATTTTTTGAAGTGAATCATTGTCAGATATTTCAGTACTATTCATAGTCTCACCTCTCCGAGGTCACCATTGTTTTGTGTTCATTAACAATAATAACTTGTGAATTCCTGTCTTGATTAATCTATCCTCAACAAATGTATATTCAAAAGAAAGGGGTTTTGGATTGGATGAGATTATTGCGTTAGTAATTACAAACTATATAAGTGCAATATGAACATAGTCTCTAAGTATAACCGCATTCTCATTTATGTATAAGTTTAATATGTGTCACTCTATATGCTCTTCCTTTTTTCATGATTTGATATACAAGTTATATGTACAATTAATTTAGTACGTATCCTCTGTACTTCATGAAGGCTGCTGTATGTTTTTAATATAGGTATAAGTTAAATTGAAAATATGTTTTATTTTGTTTGATTATATACACTGGCGACACACTTTATTCGAGCTCGGCTAGTCCCACGAATTCGGGTATACCCGGGTGTATTGAGGTTTGTGACTGTTTTCTGCCCGAGTGCATTGAGTTATTTTCCGGCAGGGATTGAAGCATTTTATTCCCGTTGGCTGCAATACTGCACAGTACATATATATATACTGCATTACAATTCATGAATTTATGCCATCAGGTAGACACGCGAAGCATTGCAGCCTATTAAATCCTAATCATTATCATTTAACAGATCAGCCGCCCATCAGCCAGGCATGAACCCAGGCTGGGAAGGCAAATGCAACGGGGCTTGTCAGAGGTGAGGAGCGGCGCATTCCAGGTATCTGCCAGGTACATACCGGGTATTTGCTCGAATAAAGTGTGTCGGTGCAGTACATATTTTTTTTTGTTTTTAAATTCACATTACTGTATGTTTTATATGTATGGGGTACAGTCAGCCTGATTGGGCTATCAACTTGGACCTTTAAATTAATATAGGTGTGTTTCCCTTTCCCTTTCCCCTCCACCCCTTTTCCTTCTCCCTCCTTATTTTCCCTTTATTTTTCCTTTGCCTCTCCCTCTTTTCTCCCCCCTTTCCTCCCCCCTCTTTTTCTCTTCTCCCTTCTCTCCCCTTTTTCCTTTTCTTTTCTTCCCTTCCTTCTTTTTTCCCCTTCCCCTTCTGTTCCTGCATCCCCGCCTCTTCTTTTTACGTTTTTCTTCTTTTTTCCCTTCCCGGCCATCCCCCCCCCGCCCGCTCAGTGGGGTGTATCTGTGGGTGTCTGTAGGTTTATTAGGCATTCCCATGGACATCCTTGCTGCGTGGGTGGTTAGACAATATTGTCAGTCAATTAGTGTCCAAGTTACAACCAAAGCATGTAAGCGCATGCGCGAGTACTTAGGACCTTATTGGCATTACTCGCGGGACTCCAGACTGATCATTTAGGAATTGTATCTGCGCATGCACGAAAAAACGTGGATTACTTGAGGCGCATCTCGCGAGAGTTGGCCCTCCATTGCCCTGCGGTGCGTGTCACCGAGCAGGTGTGTTTGGAGGCGGCTTTCTCGCAGTGGCAACAGGTAATTAGCCGCCCTCAGGTTACTCACACAGCTATACACAATATGTTTGAATTAACATGATGTTATCAATTAATGTTTTGGCGCCAAAACGGCAGGCTGTCCTTATATATAGAGTGTTGTATACCAAGTTAAGACACTTCTTGATAAAGTGCTATTTGTTTGCACGAAACGCGTAGAAGGTTGCAGCCTTCTGTTTTTATGTCCTCATAATAAAGAAATATTTTTGCCAGACCTGCTATCACCGTTTTTGCTGTGCGTTGCACCTACCTACATTGCATTCAAGTTCAGATACAGATCATTGAATGGGAGGGTATGCAAAGTGTGTAACCTTTAATGCATGGCGACGAGGTAAAGGTGTTGAAAGTGGGCGTGCTCTAATGTGAGTCATTAACGTATAAATACACCATCCGTTTTGTGGATTCACTGCACATTGAATGCACATCAACTAAACATCGAATATACATTCTTGTGTTTTTATTTCTTTCTACTTGCAGCAATGGCTGTTAAAAAGATTTCAAAGGATCCCAGCATGAGAATTACAGTGGCGGCCGCCTTTAGCTTAAATCGGCTGTATCCGCGGCGCTCTGATAATCTCGGTCAGATGCGTTTTTTTTTTTGGTCCGGAGTGAATTGCGTTATTTTAGCGCTCGTGATATTAGCATTTTATTCTCGCTGTCTGCAATACTGCAATGCCGTCTAAAAACTCAGGGGGGCGTTCGCGAGCTGTTGTCTTGGAAGTCTAATACCTTAGCAGTTCAACCTACGTCAGTACACAGTCTGCATGTGCAGTAATTGTAAATTTGCATATTTACAGTACACATGCATTTGCAGTGCTGTATGTCTCATTTGAAAATTGTTGAAACGCATAGGTGTGTACAGTACTGTAACAGTGTCACATTTCGGCATATACAGCGCTCTCCCCTCGCTCGGACAAACAGGATAATTTACGGCACTGCAGGGCATTTCAAATTGTTATCTTATCTACAGTGCAGTACATCTCTCCCACACCATTCCTTTGAACGTGTGTCTTTCTGGTTTCAATCACATTCATGCTTTACAGCAGATGATTACTGTGCATGCGCCTGTAACTTCACCCACCACTGCTTGCTTGAGTGAGTGACAAAAAAAAAATCTAATTTTTTTATTTTTATTTTCTCCACAAGCCTGCAAAAACCATATTGATATTACGATATTAAATCTGTGCTGTAGCTTTTGACTGCGACCCTGTGCGTTTGACTGCACATGGTTGATTTGTGTGCTTTTCACGTACTGCATTTGGGAGTGTAGGGATCATATTATATGATTAACTGCCTTTTGAAATTAAAGTATGTCATTATCTTTGAACTTCATGCAGCTGTACCCTGTAGCCCCCTCCCCTGCGCACACACACAAGGCTCACTCAAGGAATTGAAACTCTTATCGACAGACACCTCCACAGAGTCATTCATTTTCTGAAGCTTGTCATTGTGTTTTTAATCCGTCCCTAGCCAAGCGTCACTTCGCTGCGCCTGCATGTAATCCTCTTTGAGATGGGAGCTAGCTGATTACTGCGCATGACTCACCCAACCCCACCCCCCTCCAACCCTTTGAGGCTTTGTTCACGGTAACGCTTTGGAAAAATCCCTTCTCGAATTTGATATGTAAATCTGATTTGCACAGCATTGTGAGAATTGAGAGTTAAAAAAACCATTAACTGATTCATGTTGTTTTGTCATTCATTCTTTTTCTTTGGTGTACTGTAGGTGTGGGGGGGGGTTGTCAATGATTATGATTAGCAGGAATGTAAATAAATATTTATTTTATCAGGAACAAAATAAATAATTATCAAACGCTTGCCATTGTATTTTTAATCAGTCCCTAGCAGAGCATCACCTCTCTATGCGCCTGCGTGTAATCCTCTTTGGGATAGGAGCTAGTTGATTACTGCGCATGCGCCTGTAAATTCACCACTGCTTTCTTGAGTGAGTGACCAAAAATGTTATTTTATCAGGAACCAAAAAAAAACAAATATAAAAATAATCATGAATAATACATAATGCAGTCTTTATTAAAGCTGCAGTTCAGTCAATATCCTGCATGTGTGTTTTTTTTTAATAAATCAGTTCTGTAGTAAGAAAAAATACTTTTAGCATTTTCTGTTTTTAAAAAAACAACTTTGAAAGACCAATTTTCTTGTATTCTATTTTAACAGCCATTTGCTAAGGCACTGCCCTTTCATGTCCTGTCACAAGCTCTGGCACACCCCTTTGTCAGCCCTGCCCTCCCTCTAGCAAATGTCAGTGCAGGAGTGCTCATGAATATTCATGAGCTTCCACTGACTGACAGAAGCAAATAAAAACATATGCCAGCTCTAATTATGTCACCAAATTCCGCCTATCATTGCACATCATTGCACACATGAAACTATTGAAGTAAAAAAATAAATAAAATAAAAAAAAAGACTGAACTGCAGCTTTAAGTTCTTCTGTCAGATGGAAATTGAGGGCCGGTGGATAAACATGAATAATGCATATATATATTATATTATATATTATAATGCAATGATAATAATATTAATTAATAATATATAATTTATAATATATATATATATATATATATATATATATATATATATAGTAATATAATTTTTTCCGTCTTTATCTTCTTCCTCATTCTGTGTACAGTACAGTAGTTCATTGAGAGAGGAGAGGTTTTGTGTACATCTGCAGTTACTGCAGTTTAGATACTGTACACTTGACTGTACAAACAGTTCACAGACTGTACACGACACCCCCCCTCTCTTCCCAGTCCATCCTTTTTTCCTGAAAAGACAAGAAAACAAAAAATTAGTGCAGTTATGTGCGTACTGTATTATGGCATTGTGTTCTGTTTAGTACTGTTAAACTAGTCTATACTGGAACTACTGCATACTGTGATTACTGTTAAATAGTTTGGAACCAGGTGGCTGGTGCTGCTCTCTCTGGAAATAAATAAATTGAGCAGTTAGGTGCATACTGTACTGTATTATGGCATTGTGTACTATATACTGTAGCTTCTCCATATTGGACTACAGTACGCTGTTAGCACTGTCAAACAAGTCCATACTGGAACTACTGTGTACTCTGACTACTGTTAAATTTATTGTAACCAGATGGCTGGTGCTGCTCTCTCTGGAAAGAAAAAAATTGAGCAGTTACTGTACAGTAGGTGCATACTGTATTATGGCATTGTGTACTGCATAGCTACTCCATATTGGACTACAGTATGCAGTTACCGTAGTACTGTCGAACTAGTCTATTCTGGAACTACTGTATACTCTGACTACTAGAAAAGGAAAAATATGTGCCATACTTACCTGTATCATACTGTACTTACAATACTACAGTACAGTACTTCAGTATACCATACTAACTTCCTGATGCTTGCCCATTACGCGCGATCACAATGGGCAAAACAGTCGAAATATGGTCAATATATTTATTGCATCGTTCCACGCGAGTACATCGTTCCAAAAACTCAGTATGCCTTTCGCCAACTCATCCTTTTTGGAGGTTTTACGACTTTTCGGATATGGTCCTTCAGCTGATGCCAGACCATTTCGATCGGATTGAAGTCTGGCGATCTGTCATTGGAAAAAAAGGATAATTAGTTTAAGAGATACAGTACACAGTAAGAACAGTGGGAAAAAAATGAGACACGGTTACCGCACTTACTCCGCTGGAGTCTTCACCCAGTTGATACCGCGCTCAATGATATGCGCTGTTGACGCGGTGTGCTTGGATCGTTGTCCTGGTAGAAACTTTGACCACCCGGGAACTCGCGTGTGATGTATTCCACAATCTCAGGCACAATTTTCTCTTGGAAGAACGCTTTATTCATGATTCCTATAACAAGAAAAGAAAAGTGCTCAAAAAACTGCACACTAGTACAGTACAGTGCGAAAGGCAAAAGCGTGTAACATACATTTTACTGTACCTTCAAAGATGACGATGCATCCTGGTCCACGCCTAGAGATGGCACCCCACACATGCATCTTCACTGGGTGTTTTGGACGCGGCTTCATAGATATGCGACCTTTTTTGTGGAATGTAAAGGTGGCAAATCTCTCCAGTGAAACAGTTGACTCGTCAGTGAAGATGCAATCCTGGAACGTTTCTCCACTGTCGATCCATGCCTTGGCCTGGACCACTCTCTTGATTTTGTTAACGTCCCTTATCATGGGGTACGCTCTGTAATGACAATAAATAAATAATTTTAGAGGTACAGTACAGTTTCTTAAACAACACTTTTACCTCCAATACTAACCTCACACGTCCATATTTCCATCCAATTCTGCGTCTCATCTTCTTTATACTGGTCTCGGATACAGTGAGATTGTGATTTCCCTGCAAAGTGTATTTGACCCTTAATACACTCTTCTCATCCTTCTCCTCACTTATTTTGTCGACCAGAAGAGTTGTCTCCCTACAATGTACAGAAAAACAACAATCCGGTAAGTTACAGTGCAGTAGGCCACAAGCACAGCACATCATTTGCAGTAAAAATAGTATACAGTGAGATATTGTTCTATTAATATGCAGCAATATAAACAATATACAGTATATACTGTTGTTATATAAATATACCGAAATAACTATAAAATTAGATACAGTAGATCTACACTACACAATATATTGTTCTATTAATATGCAGCAATATAAACAATATACTGTATATACCGTTGTTATATAAATATACCAAAATAACTATAAAATTAGATACAGTAGATCTACACTACACTATTTCAGTATATTGTTCTATTAAAATGCAGCAATATAAAAAATATACATATACCGTTGTTATATAAATATACCGAAATAACTAATAAATTAGATACAGTAGATCTACAGTACACAGTATATTGTTCTATTAATATGCAGCAATATAAAAAATATACATATACCGTTGTTATTTAAATATACCGAAATAACTATACAATTAGATACAGTAGATCTTCAGTACACAGTATATTGTTCTATTAATATGCAGCAATATAAAAAATATACATATACCGTTGTTATATAAATATACCGAAATAACTATAAAATTAGATAAATATGATCTACGGTACACTATTACAGTATATTGTTCTATTAATATGCAGCAATATAAAAAATATACATATACAGTTGTTATATAAATATACCAAACTAACTATAAAATTAGATACAGTAGATCTACAGTACACTATTACAGTACACTAGTAGATCTACAGTACAATATTTTATAAAAAAATAAATAAATTTAGTTATAAAAATATACTTACGCGTTAGTTACCATTGGTGTCCTCGTGCGTTGTCTGGTTTTTCCATGTGCATGATAGCTCACGGTGGTTGCTGGAACAACGAGGCCAGAAGTAGCTAACCAGCGTTGGATATCTGCAATTCGGTGTCCGCTCGTGTACATCTCCTTAATTCGCATGCTGAGATCCTTTGAAAACTTTTTAACAGGCATTGCTGCAAGTAGAAAGAAATACAAACACAAGAATGTATATTCGATGTTTAGTCGATGTGTATTCAATGTGCAGTGAATCCACAAAATGGAGGGTCTATTTATACGTTAATGACTCACATTAGAGTACGCCCACTTTCATGGGCGTCCGCAGAAATTTTTTCAGGGGGGGGCATAATTTATAACCGCAGCGCAATGGCGGTCCCGGCTGCGGCACAGATTGGTCCCGACTTGGGAGTGAGACAGCTTTCATTGGTAGGTATTGTTACCAATGACAGCCGCATCACTCCCGAGTGCTACCAATGACAGTGCGCTGCGCTTCCTCCTGCGTAGCAGCATAGGCTAGCCTACCACTAGCTGCCTGCTGCGGCACCAGGGGCACCCACCCACCTCCGTCCCGGTCCACCCACCTCCATCCCGGTCCACCCAGAGTCTGTTTTTGGCGTTTATAGCGCCGTTAACGTACTGTACGGTGCCATAAATGGCAAAAACAGCCCAGGACTGCGAGTGATCCAGGCAGAGCCGCCAACAGAAATCATGGGGCCCAGGACAAATGAAAGGAGCAGGACCCCCCGAACCCATAGCGCCCCCCCCCAAACCCATAGCGCACCTACCAAGAAAAAATATCTTTTAGAGCGCAACTTTTACTTAACTGTTTTCTTATTGTGATACAGAATAAAACATTACAATGCAACCTGTTTATTTTTATATTTTCAACAAAAGACATGTGTCTGTCTGCCTGGGTGGGTGAGTGGGTGAATGACAGTAGAATGACAGTGGGTGAGTGGGTGAGTGGGTGAATGACAGTGGGTGGGTGAATGACGGTGGGTCGGTGGGTGAATGACGGTGGGTGGGTGTGTGAATGATGGTGGATGGGTGGGTGAATGACGGTTGAATGACGGTGGGTGGGTGGGATAATGACGGTTGGTGGGTGGATGAATGACGGTGGGTGGGTGGGTGAATGACAGTGAGTGAGTGGGTGGATGGGTGAATGACAGTGGGTGAATGACAGTTGAATGTTGAATGTGGGTGGGTGAATGATGGTGGGTGGGTGAATGACGGTGGGAGAGAGTGACTGGGTGACAGTGACTGGGTGGGTGGGTGACAGTGACTGGGTGGGTGGGAGATAGTGACTGGGTGGGTGGGAGACAGTTACTGGGTGGGTGGGAGACAGTGACTGGGTGACTGAGTGAGTGACAGTGACTGGGTGGGACAGTGACTTGACAGTGACTGGGTGGGTGACAGTGACTTGGTGAGTGACAGTCAGTGACTGGGTGGGTGACAGTGACAGAGGTTGACGTTGACAGTGGGTAATGGTGACAGTGGATA
>WSYH01013708.1:0-16700 GCA_036426205.1 Ascaphus truei | reverse complement strand
CGTTCCCAAACACATTGTTTCCTATTACAATATACTACAACCAGAAACATTACTACACATTGGTAACGGAATAAATATACCTAGTTTCCTATCTCTTAAAAAAGATCATTGCAACATGTTACCATAACTTTAACACACACCTATTTTTTTTTTCATGCAACATCTAACAAAAGAGGGTCGGCCACATATGACGTGGGACACTTGTCATGTGCCAAGGCGTCCTTAAAAAGGATTACGGATGTAAGCCCCGCCCCCAACCGATGTGCGCGCGTCAAAGCCTATTGGCTGTGTCCGTTTGTTATTGTTACGGTCACTGCACTGTGTCATGCGCACGCGTCTGTGTTTGTGGGCGTTAACAGTGCGGTAGCCCAATGTTAATTCAGTGGGAGGAGTGTTTGCGTGCACTTCACGCTGCCTTAACATGACGTCACACGTATTGTATTCACTCATTGGGTGATCGCCCGTTGTTTCCGTCCACACACGTCCGTTGAAAAAGTTTGTAGAAGTACGTGTTTAGAAAGAATGTATTTTCGCGTTCATTGGATTTGAAAGAAATATAATATGCTTAATGCTAGTAACAACATGTATTGAACGCACAACGTACACATTGTTTAGCGCATGTGCTAACACTTAGTCGACCCAATCGTGAAGTGCGTGCGCAAATTAAGATGTGCGCGCACATTATTATGTATACTGCCAACGGAAAGATCATATCCATAGTTATGGCTGCTACGCAATTAACAAAAGGATACATAATGATGTGTACTTGTAACCTTGCACGTCTAACATATAAGTGAATAACGCGTGGATATACACAATCATATAGAGATGTATAACACGTTGTCACGGCTACACATATATAAAGGTGCCATCTGTGACCATCATCTGTTTGCTGTATTTCAGAGATGTCAGGGAAGACTCAATGGGATCAATGTATGATTTCAGAAGAGTCCAACGTTATATGAGATGATTGTGAGGAGGAGCGACCGACTAATATACTACATATGCAACAATTTTTATAATGCTTGCAGCGCATATTAACAAACAATACAAAATGTGATCCGGTTATGCCTATATTTCATAACCACTTAATTAACATAATGATGTTGCTAAACAGTGCAGTTTGTAAATTTAATGTGTGTTCTTTCTTTTGTACTAACATTATATGCTATGCTCTGTGTAATATATAACAACCATTGCCACTCTGCTAACACATTAGTGTAGTATATTGTATAATGGAACGTATGACTGTAGAAATTATGTAAAGGAGACTTAAAACCAAGTAGCCATTTCATGTAAAAATTCTCATGTTACATGGGGATGTTGTTAAAATTGTTTTTGAGTGTGGCAAATAATTGTAATGCCAAGATGTAGTGCTCAACAATAATGCATGATGTTAAGAATATTAGGTACAGATCATGTAAACATGTAAGTTTCTGTGTATATTTAATTTACCAAACTAACTATATTTTACTGTGTTGATTAAACCTTCAACACATACATAGTAATGTGAATATGATGATATAAGCTACCATAATAAACCTGATGGTATCATTTGACGGTGTATGCAGCATACACAAATTGATACAGACACAAACAGTTGTTTTGAAAAGTGTGCGTATGCAAATGTGCACGTGATTGACGTTCATATGTTGAGAATACTTGTAAATGATCATCATAATAATGATGAACTGACGTGAATGACATTCCAACTATATTAACAACATTGTCATTGTGAGAAATGAATTATGCAAAATTACTAATAAATGTGTGAAATATTTTGGTTTGTGTTAACAGTTTGACACTTGTTACATGTAGGTCACATCAACACACATGTGTGACTTATACATACACATGTGACAATGTAAAACTAATCTTTACAAATAATTGATTCCATTACTAATCACATACATTGCAACATAGAAGATGTACAAAGCCTTGTGATTACAGGCATTTATGCATGGAGTGTTATGATCACTCATGTGCATCCGTCATTAATCACCACCCTTATGGAAAAAACTAGCAGCATTTATCCCCTTCTCTTCACCCACCCCTATATTAGATTAATGGAAATTGTAAGGGAACATACATTAAATGTGATGTCATGTAACTAATAATTTTCAAATACAATGCACATGAAAGCTCAATAGTAGCTAAACGCATGTACATGATACAGAAACTAGATGTATGTAAGATTTGAAGTTGACAACTATGTTGGGTTTATACATCCTATAATTATACGTATATAGAGGTAGGCACATGTTATGACAGATGCCATTTCATATACATACCATGATCAGTCATAGAGGACATATACCTATAAAAAAATGGAACAATATATAAATTGCAAACATTGCAAACATTGACATGACATCTTCATTAACGTAAGCAACACACCTAAGTATCTATTTGGTGTTACATATGAAACACCATGTATATTTTGTCACATAAAATATGAAAAGCAGGCTGGTGTACACATCATATTGATGCGCATGTTACAGTATAACAATAACATTGTATGTAACCATACTGCAAGAATGAATGACTATGGCCATATTATGTGTATTGTGTTAGCATAATTAACAACACAATGTTACGAAATTACTCATTTGTTACACCTATTGTATTCACATACACACAACTAATTTACATTCGAAGAAGGATTATATAACCTGTGCAAGAATAACATACCGGTGCCACATGCCTTTGTCCACACAGCAGAGAAGAGAAAGGTGTGCAACCCATATTCATCTGTGTCCTAACAGAAGGTTATGTTAAAAAATGTTGTGTTAATATAACATAATTAATATATAAAAGTAGTACTAGGAACATATATGTATTTACTTACAAGAAAAAAAAGTATTTATGACATTCTGGCGTGTCTCGGCACCACTGGCTGTTTGTTCATTTTCAGCTGGTACATTGGTGGGATGCTCCTCTACCAAAGCCTCACCTATGTCTGCGTGTACATTATGTCTGAGTGCCACATTGTGCAAAATGCAACAGGCAATGATAATATCAGACACTTTTTGTGGCTTATATTGAAGAGCCCCACCAGTTCTGTCGAGACACCTAAATCTTGTTTTGAGAAGGCCAAATGTCCTCTCTATAACGGATCGCCTAGATATATGGGCAGCATTGTACCTCTCCTCTGCTTCAGTTTGAGGGTTTAGCACCGGGGTCAAGAGCCATGGCCTAATTCCGTATCCTGAGTCACCTATAATCAATGGAGCACACATAAGGTAACATTAGTGATAACATTCTAAAATAAAATCATTCCTAAACAAAAATGAGGTTTGTGTTACAACATCCAAATATGTACTCACCCAGCAGCCAACCAGGTCCAAAATGGGCATCTTCGAAAACATGAAAGACTGATGAGTTCCTCAGGATAGAGGAATCATGACTGGAACCAGGGAATTTGGCTACCACATGCATTATCTTCACCGTGGCATCGCATACCACCTGTACATTCAGGGAATGGTAGTGCTTACGGTTGCGGTAAGCATGCTCACTCTGACTAGGCGGAATCAAAGCAACATGGGTGCAATCGATTGTATATTTATATAGTCCTACAGACTGCATGTTCCTTTATTTAACCGCACTTTGTGCCTTCAGCAGTACTGGTACACTAGGGGTTAACTAGCAACCTATGTATATCCATGCCGCATGTGACGCCGACAGGTGTATTATGGGTTACCCGACTGGGATTACAGCGGGTTCCATCTGCCATAGGATTCTACAGATATATGCATGCCAGTATCTGTTATTCTTAAGTGCTGTTTAGGACCAAATTCATCACTGCTACAGTACATACACATTAGCAGTGGTGTATCTGTACACATGCAGTACACATGACAAACACTGGTGTCTGCTGCCTTTAAAGAGTTGAGCACACATGTGGTTGCCTTGACAACCAGGCCTGCTGATGCAGCATCAGTTTGTTTACATGCAATCATACTGACAGCTTGGGTTTGATCATGTGACTTGGATTCCCCAATAGGAGTACAGACATGGAGTTGGAGCATGATCTAATTAGATTGTATTATGCACAGCTGTTTTGTCGCCCGATGATGGTGCTTTTGGATGATGTGGAGATGTTTATGTCACTTGGGTGTTGGGGTATATAAGTCACTCACTGTCCTGTGTCTGCTGCACCACCCTGAGGAAGATCCCCTGTGGGATCGAAACGTTGCAGTTATGTGCTGTATTTAATACATTCATTTTCATTCACCTGAGTGCTGTCTCCTTTCTGCTGCTATGCGGAAAATAAACGCACCAAGTAAGTTCAAACTGATTCCTCGGAGAGACCGGCAGGTCACGTGAGCGGTTCGCCCAATGAGGGCAGACCAGCTCCGTGACATCACAGACACGCCCCTAGACACAAACCCCACAGTGCGTCTGCCTTGTCCACAAAACGCTCTCGCTTAACGCGGGTGACGTAACTCGCACACACGCCTCCGTGCGGTCTTCTTCTGCATGGACGCAGCCTTCCATTTTAAGCTCTTTGGAGCAGGTCTCCTTTTCCTAAAGTCTATTTTTATGTATATTTTATTCCTTATTCCTATTATTTAATGTACATGGATGGTCTATACAAATAAAGATATCAAAATATTTCTGTGACCAGCGGAAAAACAACAATAATACTATCCTATAAATTCAAGAAAAGGAATTCCAACTCTTAGAAACATTAGCATCTGCATGTTTTTATATATTTACTAAACAGCCTGTTCTCAAAAGAAGCATGTGTCTGTACTGTTCTTTCTTTTTCATCCAGATAAATAGGTCTTGCACTTGAAACAATCCACTTTTTATTCATATATCTTAATATGTAGTGACTTTACAGCATTTTTACTGATGTCTTTAACCATTTTTTCCAGGGATGAATTGAAATACAGCACCTTGAATTAACCACTCCACTCGACAGCTATCAATTATAATATTCAATCCATAGAATTCCAGTTCTACAAAGAGTATTAAAATGGTCATTGAATGCTTGAGAGTCAGCACTGAAAAGCAAACTAAGAATTAACATTATTTCATAAATCCTACCTTGACTTATCTTTTAGCTTATTTTTTTTTTCACTGCCTTGGGTAGTTGCCACCTGCATAGCCACGGAAATATGTAAAAAAAATTGCTGTACATGTCTTTAACCATGATTCCTGTGATACTCTAAAATACCTATAAAAAATATATGTTGTTTGTTTGTTTTTAGCACAAATTATGCTTTCCATTGGTACCCTTCTCAGGTGGACTACATATTATTTGACTAAGATATACAGTATGTCATAAAGATGAAAAAAACAATACCGTATTTCCTCGATTGTAAGACGCCATCGATTGTAAGACGCACCATCGATTTGGCCCTTACATTTCTGGCTGGGAATCTTTGTTTTAAACAATGTACATGTAAATGTATGACAAAAAAACAAAAAGTCCAAGCGGCATTTCATTTTTTTTTAAATTTGTTTTAATACATGCAGCCTTTGATTACCTTTATTGAAAACTAATCACCTAGGCTACCGATTGATTCGTTCTCCTGTAATCGATCAGCAAAGATTCTGCTTCCCAGAGTTCACTGAATGGCTGCCTTTCAGTTTCAATCAATCCTTCAGTCAGTGTAACTCAGCAGCTACAATGTATTATTATATTACTAAGGTAACATGATCTATTGTTACAGTTTCAAGCTCAAACTGCTGTGAACATTGGCAACAAATAATCACAAACAGGAAAGTGTTGCAAAGATTTTGCACTCCTGGGGAGATGGGCTAAAGCCTGCTATAAAAATCAAAGGATGTTCATTATATTAAAACAAATAAAAAATGGCATTGAATTGAATTAAAAAAAGAAAAATATACAGTAAGTATTATTAAAAAAATAAAAATAAAGGATATTTCATGGATTGCTCTTAATGCCCCGGGTCTCCTGAGTACATTGATACCAAATATGCAGAGGAGTAACTAGGTATGTTCCAGCAACTGCCCCCCCCCCCAGCACACTGTTAAAGTGGTGAATAAAAACACAAGTCTGACGTTATATTTTTCAGAATAGACAAATAAGTTTATTGCTTTGTGCTGTGCACACGCAGAGGAGAGTTTCAAAATAAAACCCTCCCAAAGACATGGTAGCATACAGGCATTATTTATACACAAAATACTAAACCCACGCCCCCTCTACAAGGTTGCGTGTCGTCACTACGTAAGCGTAAAGGGTAAACAAACTATGCACACGAACACATCGAGTTAATAATATTATTATGGGATGCATATTAGAAATGAAATGATTCAGCTATATTCCTTATACAAGCCGGTGACTTTTACTCTACATACAGCACACATTGCCCCCCCCTCGGACAGTGCCTATCTGTCTCGTATTTTCATAACATTGGCTCTTAGCCCTCATTCTCAAGGTTTTGTCAGTTAGCTGCTTGGTTTATTCTCACTTGAAAGTTGAAAGCAAAAACCTCATTCAAAAACGTCCATCTCATAACCCATTCACTCAGACAAAACCTAAGATGGATGCTGACTTAAAATGGTTGCATAGATCCCAGTGCTGTTATATCAGACCCCCCACCCCCTTACGTCATATTCTCACTTTGTCACTCCCTCCTTTTTTATTCTTAAAACATAGCTTTTGAGAATTAAGTTCATGATGATAGTCCAGGGATAACTCAGAGGACAAGGGCGCGTGCCCTTCACTGTCATAGTCTCGTAAGGCGCTGCGGCCAATATGTCTTTTGATGAATTGAATAACTGTGGTCGGCCTCTTCTTTCTTCACGGTACTGCTGTTTTCTGGCATCTGTAAAGAGTGGCATCCGAATGGGGGAGGGGGTCGCACACCTGTGGATCATACCTTTGCAACACGTGACACACACATATAACAAGTAACACTCCCACTCATCCAAGCATTCAAAAGTTTTTGCTCCAAGTGATCTAAGCCATTCACCTAACCCCAAGGGTGATAATCTGTCACTTCCCTTTGTAAACCTCTTTTGGATCTCTTGTATTTTATCTAGTTCATGCTGCACATTACTACACTGATCTGGAATAAAAACACAACATTGTTCTTTAATCAAACACATACCCCTCCTTTTGAAGCTAAAATATAGTCTAAAGCAATTCTGTTTTGTAAGGCCATAAACCTAATCTGAACCTGTTCTTGGTTTAATGATGGAATTAAAAACTGCAAAATTAAGGCCACATCCTTCCTGTAAATTATTATCCGACTAAACATACATTATTACACAGGTTTCATTGGTTGGTGGAGACACTTGAAGCAATTCTTGTTCCTAGTGTGTGATACACCCTTTAAAGAGGTTCCCTTAAAAAATTGGAA
Organism: Ascaphus truei; assembly: GCA_036426205.1. Classification (NCBI taxonomy): domain Eukaryota; kingdom Metazoa; phylum Chordata; class Amphibia; order Anura; family Ascaphidae; genus Ascaphus; species Ascaphus truei. The sequence continues at coordinate 9,363 of WSYH01013708.1, read as the reverse complement.
AAATACAGAAATTATACACATAATACTAAAAACCTTATTTTATGCAAGCAACCTTTCTTTGGATATGCAGTTGCTAGATAAAGGAAATTGCATCTATCTATATCATCATATATTTTCAGAATCATCACAACATTCTATTACTGAGAATTGAGGGGGTTTGGTATCTGTGGAAGTGAATGCATGATCCTCACCCTGCACGCATTGTATACATCATTCACTCAGAATATCAGAACAGGCAATGTCTGCGATGGTCAACATGGCTGACTTATGATCCTTTCCTTGTGGCTGACACACGCTCCTGGGTGACCCCCTCCTTTCGGTGGAGGTGCAACACACTTCTGGATCAAAGTTTTGCTGCACATGACATATACATAGAGAGTGAAGAGTACTGCCAAAACACATACAAGAGCTTTCACAAGCCACGCTTCCAGGAAACCAATCCTCCCATCAAGGCTCAATTCTACATACACCTTAAATTTCTAACTTAACACACTCTAAAGAATAAAAATATCGAGTCTCTGAAAAAATGAAATGTTCTGATAAAACCGGGCCTTAGCCTGGTGTCTTATTTTCCTCGTTGGTTAACGGTTAGAGTTTTGACTCAGCAAGACGTTAACTTGATGCAGCTGTGCTTTAGGTGACTTTGGTCTTTGGTGGCGCTGGAACGTTTGGTGGAGCTGGAACGAGCTTTACGTGCTGTGGGTCCAGGAAAATGACTCTGCCGCTTTAATTGCTGTATTGGTGATTACTTTAGGCATTTTCACCTGGGATGAAGAGCATGCTTGCGCAGGAAATATGTGACTATTAACCCCATCTCGAGTAGGTGCACTTTCAACTTTGCCTAGAGAGACTCAAAAATTATATTAGTTGCATACAACGTATTGTTTTATTACCAATAATATGGTCCTTAATTCGTTCCTTTGGACTGCTGATAGTCACAAGTCATCCCATATGTGTCTCATAGGGAGATAATTTGTACCTAGGACTAAATTCTTGTATCAATGTGTTTACTCCTGTCTTAGCATCCACATATAGACAGAGGTATTCCCTATTAATGTTCCTAATTCATTCCTCAAATTAAAACTAAGTAGCCAATGTGAACCTGACTTTGATACAATCTAAGTTCCTGAAACTTTGGGGCCTCATCCCTTGCCAAACCACTTACTTCCATAATTAATTCTATCCTGTCTGCAGGCCATTTCCGTAAGGCCCTTTGAAACTATCAGAGTTTGTCCCAATCTTCAAAAGTGGGGACAAAAAACACTGTCTCAAACTACAGGCCAATCTCTCTTTTCCCAATACTATCCACTGTTATGGAAAAATATTCAACCCCAATTAAGCCATTATTTTACCCATACAAATTTCCCTAGCCAATCCCTATCTGGCTTTTACCCCAAACACTCCACTGTAACTATTCTGTTAAAAAATTTGAAATGCCTTGTATATAATGCATACCTTATTCACTTATGTAACTGCTTTTGCAACTATGTATCCCCTGTATTTAACCCTATACACACGACACACCCACAAATGAGAGGTGACTCCCAAATTCATCCCTTCCTGGCAAACCCATTCTAGATTACACAGCAATTTTTGACAATAACCACTGCTTACGGACACCTTTGGAAAAAATAAATGGTTAAAAGTTATAACATACCTCACATATTCAGTTAATAGACAAATGATTTTGTATAAGACTAGACACTAATGTCTTGCTATATATAATCTCTTTGCACAGTGCTGAGCACACGGTCAGCTTTATAATTTTAAAGACACTCTGCATATTCATCTGACTAAAGAAAAAATATTTTCTATAAGACTTGTTTCCAGGCAAAGAGCCATTTTGTTTCTGGGCGTTTCGCCAATTGACCCTGAAAAGATAAGATAACGGCACACCATGGCTTCTTCCTGAAAAATAATAATTATTAGATTGAAACTTTCGCTTAAAGTTTAAATACATGGAGCTTTATCCAGAGCCCTAAGAACTACATTTTTTATGGCCTCTTAAAAATTAATCAACAGGCTTTTATATAGCTGAGGTTAATATAACTTCTTAACACACAAATAACTCCACACGCTCATGCTATCTCCCTCCTCTCAGTTCTCTTTAATGCCTTTTGTGTGAACTTTCATAGTTTCACTGACTTCATTCACTACAAATTTATGCTTGTTGCAATTCTGTCCTTTCTCAAGCTACACAAACCTATTTCTCTCCATTAACCAACACTCACAAGTCTAACCCCACACTAACTCTTCTTTCATCTCACCTCAGGACTTTTCTGACTATTTTAAGCAAGAGGTTGAATCCATACACCAGAACATTCCCTCTTTTTCCTCCTATCCTACTTCGCTTCTTACTCTCTTCCTGCTTTCCTTGACTCTTTTTCCACTGTCTCAAAAGAGAATGTCACCATCACTGTGGATCTCCTTTCTCCCTCTAATCTGCTACATTTCCATTCTCCTTAAAACATGTAATAGTTATAGCATGACTCAAAAATAGCAAGCTTGACCCTACCTGTCTTTCTACTTTAAGTACTGAACTTGTCTTGTATTCTCTTGCTTGCTCCATTTTCTCAACACCCATTCTCTCCTTAACCCTCTACAATCTGACTTCTGCACTGCTCCCTCCCTGGAGACAATTCTCATTAAAATAACTGATGACCTATATGCTGCCCAAGACAGAGGTCATTACACTCTGCTCCTATTACTCCACCTCTCTGAAGCATTTGCCTCTGTGGACCACACTCTTCTCTATTCTCTGTACACACTTTCTCTAGGTGACCTAATAACATCTCTTGGGTTTAAATATCACCACTATGCTGACAACACCCTCATTTACTTTTCAACCCTTGACCTTACACCTGCCATACAAACCTAAGTTTCTGAATGTCTCTCTGTTATCTCATCCTGGAAGACCCTCTTTTGCCTTAAACTTAACATGGCAAAAACAGAGTTCCTCATACTTCCTCCCAAACCTGACCCTATTATCTCCTTCCACATTACTCTTGAATCTTCCATGCAGTAGCTCAAGCACGCTGCTTAGGGGTCACTCCCTCAACTCCTCTCTCATATTCTCCTCTTTCATTCAAAACATTTCTATAACTGTCACTTTTTCCTCCACAATATCACAAAGATACACCTGTTCCTCTGTTGCTCAACTATTAAAACTCTGATTCAGACCCTCATTCTCTCCCCTCTTGATTACTGTAATCCCCTGCTATCCCAGCTTCCTGAGTTTCTCCTGTCTTCCCTACTATCTCTCCCAAACGCTGCTGACAGAATCACTCTACTCTTAAAACTCTGATTCTGCGTTTCCCCTCCTGAAATTCCTCTCCTGGCTTCTAATCAAATCCTACTATCTCTGTATGCTCTCCCTACCTACCAATTAGATTGTAAGCTCCTCAGAGCAGGGACTTCTCTTCCTTAATGTTACTTTTATGTCTGGATCACTTATTCCATGACCTCTTACCTTTACCCTTTGCTACCTATATGATTACGACGTGCACCACTCCTGTGAAATGCTGTGCATATTAATGGCGTTATATACATAAAAACATCCAATACAATATATACTTCAAACAATGCTTATGAGCTTTTACCCACATTTTTAAACACAAAATATTCCCAAACATATCCTTATCCCATAGAAATAAAATTGAAATGTGTTTTTACTCTTTAAACACAATACAGAACACACACAATACAAAAAACTTCTCTCACACACAGCCACACAACATCACAAAAATAACGAAAAAATAAAAGAAAGACATTTCTCCCCTATTACAACACAATTTCACCCTGCAACTATATTAAAAAAAAGTTCCCTTCTCTTTCTTTACTCTCATAAATAACCTGAATTTAAAACGACTCTGATGCTCCGGAGCTTTTTGAGTTAACTTTCGTATCTTAGCACATTCCTCGCGCTGGAGAAAAAGTGGGGGCACGCTCTGTGTTGCTGCGATTTTGATTCTCTTTCTTGCAGACATTTGATTTCATTGTGAGCAAAAAATATTCATGTTTTCGTACGTACTTGCAAGTTTTTGGATGGTGATTTGTGCACACAGGTGATACTTAGCATGGTTTATCTTTCACACAGGTAATCATTCAGGAAAAATTCATTAGGGTATCAAATCCATCTAACCACTCTCCATTAAGGGCGCAACAATTTTACTTGCCGGCACCGAAACTTGAGTTTATATCAGGAAATGATTTATAACCACTTATTGCATGTGGGGAAATGGAAGGAAAAGCTTATACGTTCATAACTGATTTGTGCGGCATCCGCCAGCCGGGCCTGCCATGCTTGACTTTATCCACAAAAACCTCATAAAATCCAAAGATTTATACTGCCACAGACACACAGGGATCACTGAAAGTTAGAAGGTTCCACTATGAGCCCTTGCGTTCGCATTCTTACGAATAAGAAAACCGGTGCGGCTGCTCATAGGTTCACGCTTCCTTCTATAGTAATTTATTGCATACAAACTCTTTTCATTGGGGTGGCATGTTTTTCACTGGGACTTGCATGTGTATTTTCATTTGAACTTGCATGTATTTTCATTGGCCAACAAAACATATTTATATTGTCGTCTCTTGTTCTCTGTATCCATTCCTTATTATTTTTGTCTGCAGACACACAACCTCTAACGGCAAAAATTTTAGAACTTTGGTTTCCCATTATTCTCCTGTTACAGTAATCACATTTAATTGACCTGTACAATACACCTGATACAATAATCAGCACAAGCTGATTACGTACAACTCTTTTGGCATGTTATTGTTCTGATTTTTTCACCATAACTATACCTAAGAAAACACTTAAATTACTTCAGCGGGTCCAACCCAGTCCTGATAAACCTTATACTTTTATAACCTGGATACAGATAAGACCTTCTAAACAGATATCCATAAATAACCTCATTTGGTATGTTAATGACAAAACAGAGCAAATGTACAATCAGGGACCCTTCCTGCTCAGACAACAAAAATATTTATCACAACCCAGGACAGTCTGAAAAACAATCCCTTAAGCATATAAACACTCACCTTCATCACCAAAACACCAAAAAATTTAACGGGACTCTCACCTTAATCCCAATAAAACTTAACATCTATAACACTTTAAAATGGATACAGGAACAGACAAATAAACTTATTTGACACTGCTAGGTTAACCCGTCAACACAGATTGAGACACCCTTCAAAACACATCTCTCTACACATCACTCAAAACAACTTTTTAAACTCAGGCTTTCCTCAAAAGGTGCCTTTTACTTGATTCTTACGAGCGCTTAGATTTGAGTGACCGAGGAGTGGTTTTTCCAGGTGCTCAGCTTCGGGTATTTCTGCGTCCCTATTCGGGCGCCATCTGTTAAAGTGGTGAATAAAAACACAAGTCTGAGGTTATATTTTGCAGAATAGACAAATAAGTTTATTGCTTTGTGCTGTGCACACGCAGAGGAGAGTTTCAAAATAAAACCCCCCCAAAGACATGGTAGCATACAGGCATTATTTATACACAAAATACTAAACCCACGCCCCCTCTACAAGGTTGCGTGTCGTCACTACGTAAGCGTAAAAGGTAAACAAACTATGCACACGAACGCATCGAGTTAATAATATTATTATGGGATGCATATTAGAAATGAAATGATTCAGCTATATTCCTTATACAAGCCGGTGACTTTTACTCTACATACAGAGCACATTGCCCCCCCCCCCTCGGACAGTGCCTATCTGTCTCGTATTTTCATAACATTGGCTTTTAGCCCTCATTCTCAAGGTTTTGTCAGTTAGCTGCTTGGTTTATTCTCACTTGAAAGTTGAAAGCAAAAACCTCATTCAAAAACGTCCATCTCATAACCCATTCACTCAGACAAAACCTAAGATGGATGCTGACTTAAAATGGTTGCATAGATCCCAGTGCTGTTATGTCAGACCCCCCCCCCCTTACGTCATATTCTCACTTTGTCACTACTAACAGACACTGATGCACATACAGAAAACTGACATAAACACACACAGCAAAATGACACACAAACACACAGAGCATACAGACACAGCAAAGTGACACACACACAAACACAGAACACACACATATGTACACACACAGCATACCGTCACACAGCAGCACACATTAACTCCTCCCTCTGACATCATGGAGATCTCTGCTCCTCCCTCCTCACTGACCTGATTGCAGCAGCACACAGCGCCTATTCCTGCTTTGGTGTTGCCCTGTGCTTTGACTGAGGTTAAGTCACTACCTCGAGGATATCTGTGTCCCCTATCAGGCTAAACCTGGGGCAGCTGTACAGCACACTCCCCTCCCCCCTCCCCGTCCACCTCCTAGTTCCCTCTCTGCAAATATGTACTGTACATACTGTTTTGGTCATTACAGGACTCAAAGTAGTAAGATTGTCAAGGGCTTTTCACGCCTATATTTTTCAGCTCTCATGGTAGTTTTGCTTTGGTAATGATGGTCAACACCTTTTGTACTGAGAACTGAAAAATATCCCTGTGAAAGTTTGCAGTTGATGAACATATATGCCTTAAGGAATTTAGACATAGGTAACACATATAAAAAGCAGAGACCTGTTATATTAGAGAGGTCACATACAATGGAAGAATGAATAACGTAAGCTTCATCATTAACAAGAGATGGAGAAACAACATAGGGTAGAGTATCAAAGCTCATCTGAAAGAGCAGCCAGAATCATCAGGTGACAGAGATATAGGTTTCAAATTATCCAAGTGGATGCTCCACCATCAAGTCACGTACAGTAGACAATGGAAGTGTAAGACTTCTAGTATGAAATCAACCAACATAAAGGAAATTGTCACCTCAAGATCATTATGGGAGATTTCAATACAAAGATTGGTGCCCAGTAGAAAGAACAAGCATCAGTTGGTACGTATGGTTACGGCAACAGGAAGGAACGTTGAAACAGATTGGCATGAATTAATTCTTCAAGAAGAATCGAAATAGAAAATGGACACGGAGTGAACCCAATGCAATCAAGAATGAAATGTAATATAGTCTAGCTAATAAGATACACATGATTGAAGACTGCACAGTCCTTAACCATTTTGACAGACGAAATGGTCATCGGATTGGTTTGCAAATTAAATTTTTAATGTAAAGACAGAAAGAAAATAACTGATTAAAGAAGACAAAAACAATCAACATTAAGAATCTCAAAAATAACAGAAGAATTTGAACTAGAGCTGAAAAATCGCTTCAGCGATGGGGTTAATTTAAGAACCAATTATGACAAAATACAATGAGGGCCCTTATCATGAGATCTTTCAATCTAGAGGGAATTAGGGACAATGTTGAAACAAAAGGTCAGGTGGCTGCTCACTGTGGGATGTTGTATGCTATATATATATACAGTGGTTGACAAATCACCAAAAAATCTACTCGCCACACAAAAAAATCTACTCGCCACCTAGTACCAAACGTGTGCTGCTTGGGCCAATATTTACTCGCCCGGGGGTTAAATCCACTCGCCCGGGGAGAGCAAATGTATAGGTTTGTCGAACACTGTATATATATATATATATCTATATATATATATATAGATATATATATATATATCTATCTATATATAGTGCAGAATAAATGAGTTCTTCAGTATTACAGTAGGTGATACCTTTTTTATTGGACTAACAATTTATGTCATAGGACAAGCTTTCGAGAGTTCTCCTCTCTTCTTCAGGTCAGCAATACTGATTTACACAGGAATCAATGCTAAAACAGTGTAGAGAGAAAAAACAAACAAAAAAAAAAACAGATATTTACTGTAGATAAGGTCGGGTGTTAAGTGTTTGAAGCCAGGGGACAGTGTCAAGGAAAGGTGGGGAGGGGAAGGGATGCTGGGGGGGGGGGGGGTGGGTATAGGGGCATGGGACGGGACCCCACGGGGTTATTACCCGCTCTTGACTGTCCGTGGACCGGTCCAAGGAAGATGTCTCCTCGCCCTCATCAGTCCTGAAACCGTCTCTCCATTTTCTGGGCAATACGAGCGGTCGGGGGCCTTCCCCCCGCTCTTGACTGTCCGTGGACCGGTCCAAGGAAGATGTCTCCTCGCCCTCATCAGTCCTGAAACCGTCTCTCCATTTTCTGGGCAATACGAGCGGTCGGGGGCCTTCCCCTAATCGCCGAAGCGTCGCTGCTTCCCCTTCCTGGGTTCCGCCGTCGCCGGTGTGCTATTCAGGGCTTATGTCCTAGTGACAGACTATTACAGGATTACTACATCACCTGGTAGTTGATGGATTGCACCTTATGGACTGTTAACACTTATGCCCTGACAAGAGATGATTATGCACCAGGTTTATGATACTCACGAGGCTTGATTATACTGTAGCTCATCCATTAATGGACTATACTTATCTTTAAGGAATCTCATTTGGCTATATGTACCCATTGTTACTGAGCACCGAAGCTTGGAATCTGCTCCAGTATATACTGTATGTCCCCAGATCTGCCATACCTCCAAATCACATGGCATACAGTGCTTCCACTACAGCCAGGGGTTCTGGGTAATGACACCTTTTTTACACACCATGTAAGTATTTGGTTTTGTACTACTTTAGGTACCAGATGACATTGTGATGAGGGACTAGAGGTCATTTTTATATATTCCTTTTGGAGTGTGCTGAAGCTGATTTTGCTTGTGTAAGGTATACCTCTCTTCTTACTTAAGTAACAGATATGATAGGCCATAGCTATCATTTATGTTAACATCAATGAAGTGAAGGAATGTGAGAATATCTACAGGAAGTCTTATACTAAGCAATCTCATCTGAGTGTCGTTATCATCAGTTTTCTATTAAAGCAGCAATACGACTTTACAACTATGTAATGCATGCGACAATGTATAATTCCACATTCTTACCTAAATTGGCAATCGTTTGGTGCTTCTGTTGTAAATCTGTCATTTTCCGGATTGTGTGCCTAACATAATGGCTGCTTCAGTCACTCAGCAGCTACAATGTATCCTCATATTACTAAGGTAACACTATCTTTTGTTACAGTTTACAGCTCAAACTGCTGAGAACATTGGCAAAACAGGAAAGTGTTTCAAAGATCTTGCACTGCTTTGGATGTGGGCTAACATCTGCTATAGAAATCAAAATAAGTTTTAAAACTTCTTAAAGCTGCAGACCAAGCAATATCCTACATGTGTGTTTTTTTTTTTTTAAATCAGCTCTGTACTATGAGAAAATACTTGTAATTGTTTTAAACAACTCTGAATGACACTTTAAAATGTATTGTTTTGTATTGTAACAAGCATTTTAATTTTTTAAAACAACTATTTACAAAGTCATATCCCCTTCTTCTGAAACAGGCTCTGGCACACA
>WSYH01013707.1:0-16700 GCA_036426205.1 Ascaphus truei | reverse complement strand
AATTTGTGCCCGGATTTTGTGTCTGATGTCCAAGGCCTTACAGAGACTGTTGCAGAAGTTACAGAAACTGTTGTGCAAATGGCCAGAGATCTCAACTTGGAGGTGGAAACCGAGGATATTGAGGAGTTGCTTGCCTCACATTCTAACGAGTTGAGCAATGAAGACCTCATGCAATTAGAAGAGCAAAAAATTGCTGAAGAGGAGGCCCACCAATCTGCTGATGTGGCACAGCCACAGCCATGTAAATCTTTGTCAAGCAAAATGTTGGCTGCGGCATTCAAGCACATTGATAGCGCACTGGCCATATTTGAGGACAATGGCCCTAACATTGAACGGAGACTTCAATGAAGAGGTTCATCAAGAGGCCGAAACCTTCAACTGCACCTACATCACCTCCAAAAAGTCCGTTATCTATTGAAGATTTCCCCCCCCCATCATCTTCCTCCAATAATTGATGTGGTTTTTTTTTTGCTCATGTACATTTCTGTACAGAATACAGCATAGTTTTATTTTTATAGTTTTATTTTACAGTTCTGGAATCAATAAATATAATGTTTACATCATAATCTATGTGTGTGCAGCATATCTTATTGCTTGAGTAACATTTTCTGTGTATTTTAGCATTAAAAATGCCTTCAGGAACGGAACGTTTAATTTAAACAGTGTTCCTATGGGAAAACGGGTTTCGCTTTACGACGCTTCGCTATCCGACGCCATTTTGAGTAACGCATTGCGTCGGATAACCGAGGACCGCCTGTATACCTTATGATTCAATAGCTTGTAGAACCACCTTTAGCAGCAATAACTTGAAGTAATCATTTTCTGTATGACTTTATCAGTCTCTCACATCGTTGTGGAGCAATTTTGGACCACTCTTCTTTACAACTTTGCTGCAGTTCATTAAGGTTTGTGGCCATTTGTTTATACACAGTTCTCTTAAGGTCCAGCCACAACATTTCAATCGGGTTGAGGTCTGGACTTTGACTGGGCCATTGCAACACCTTGATTCTTTTGTTTTTCAGCCATCCTGTTGTAGATTTGCTGGTGTGCTTGGGATCATTGTCCTGTTGCATGACCCAATTTCGGCCAAGCTTTAGCTGTCGGACAGATGGCCTCACATTTGACTCTAGAATACTTTGGTATACAGAGGAGTTCATGGTCGACTCAATGACTGCAAGGTTCCCAGGTCCTGTGGCTGGAAAACAAGCCCAAATCATCACCCCTCCACCACCGAGCTTGACAGTTGGTATGACGTGTTTATGCTGATATGCTGTGTTTGGTTTTCGCCAAACGTGGCGCTGTGCAATATGGCCAAACATCTCCACTTTGGTCTCGTCTGTCCAAAGGACATTGTTCCAGAAGTCTTGTGGTTATTCAGATGCAACTTTGCAAACCTAAGCCGTGCTGCCATGTTCTTTTTAGAGAGAAGAGGCTTTCTCCTGGCAACCCTTCCAAACAATCCATACTTGTTCAGTCTTTTTCTAATTGTACTGTCATGAACTTTAATAACATTTAACATGCTAACTGAGGCCTGTAGAGTCTGAGATGTAACTCTTGAGGCAAATGGCCTTATAACCCTTCCCAGATTGATGGGCAGCAACAATTGCTTCTCTAAGATCATTGCTGATGTCTTTGCTCCTTAGCATTGTGTTAACACACACCTGAATTCTCCAGACCAGCAAACTGCTAAAACTTCGGCTTTTATAGAGGTGGTCATACTTGCTGATGATCAATTAATCAAGGTCATTTGATTAGCAGCACCTGTCTGCTACTTAGCATCTTAATTCCTATGGAAGCAGTAAGGGTGTACTTTGTTTTTCACACATAGCTTCTCCATTTTGGCTTTATTTTTATTAAATAAATCATGACACGGTGTAATATGTCATGTGTTGTTGTTCATCTGAGGTTGTATTTACCTAATTTTTAGACCTGCTAAGGAACAGATGATTGTTATTATGTGCTGATATGTAAAACCATAGAATTCAAAGAGAGTGTACTTTCTTTTTCACACAACTGTACCTGCGATATTTTTCTCTGCTTGTTCTGTATGTGCATCAGAAGTGGTGTAAGAAATGTTATGTATCTCACATTTAATATGGATCATCATAATTCAAATTGTTTTGTCCCACCTCAGACTAGATTTTATTTAATGCAGGAGAAAGAGAGAAATGTTTCTTATTATAATATATATGGACTGTAACTCTTAACTAATCTTTGAATCACTCCCTAAATCTCTGGCAATAAAGATGTAGCTGCATACATTGCTGATTATGTATGTACTGTACAGTATGCATATGTTTACTTATACAGCACCATAAATGACACATGTGACATGTTCAAAAGGCCTCTCTTGAAATCATTTTAACTTAAAATCTGCCATGGTAATATTTAATATTCAATATTCATGAACATCGTTGAAAATCAGCGACCAGTTCAACCTTTTTTTAAAAACATTTCTCTAAATCTACCTAACATTGCTGTCAGGCTTAAACGTTACATAGCTGCCAGGCTCATCAGTGCTGTGGAACTTATGAGGCTGTTGAAGACACATGAGAGATGACAAATGCAAATGTTCTGTATGCTCTAATCGTATCTGACAGAGCAAGGAGATGGGTGATTTTGTAAATAACCTTGCAATGTGAATACACACTCTCCAAACAGGGACGCCAACAACTTTCCCGGGGGCCCAGAACTACATCTCCCTCCCCCATGTTAGTGGCCTTGTGAGCACCCCCCTTTTTCTCTTCCACACTACCTCACTCTCTAACTCCCCTCTATTCCCTCCCCCTTTCCACACTTTCCCTCCCCATGTTTTTCTCTCCTCACCTGTCTCTCACTCTTCCCCCACTCTCTCACCCCTCTCTCTCGCCCACTCCACTCATCTTACACTCTTTATGTTACTTTCTCTCTCTTCCTCTCCCCCTCACCTTTCCCTCTCACTCTTCCTTACCCTCTCCGCTATCACTCAATGCCCCCTTCCTCTCACTCAATCCCACTCCCTTACACTAAACCTCTACTCAACCCCCTCTCCCTTACTGGCCATGTACACAATTCCCCTCCCCACACACACATTTCCCCTCACCCCCAGACACACAGACAATTCACCCCCATATAAAATCCCCACAATATCCCCCACACACACAATACCACCACACCACATACACAGAATATCCCCACAATACTCCTACCCACCACACAATCTATATGAGGGTGTGGAGGCAGGGTTAGTGCAAGGATATTCGGTGCCCTAGGTGAAACTTCAGTGTGGCGCCGCGCCCCCCCCCCCCCCTGACCAATTAACTTTCCATCTGAAAAATTCTCCCTGACGTTCTCTGCCCCCATCTCTCTTCCCCCCCAATCTCTCTCCCCCCACTCAACCCAATATTCCCTCTCCCCAACTCTCCCTGACACTCCACCCGCCCCCACTGACACTCCCTCTCCCCCCAATGACACTCTCTACTCTTTCTGTATCACTGACACGCACCAGAACAGGTACACAACCAGGCATACACAGAACACACACACAGCCTCCCCTCTCTGGTCCATGCTTCTACTACCTCCTCTGCTTGACCCTACCGTCAGACTCCTGACAGCTCCTCCAGATTGGCTTCTGCTGGGTAATGCAACTAATCAGGATGGAGGAAACTGCCCAGCCCCCTAGCAATAGCCCTGCTCAACGAAACCCCACCAGTTAAGGAAACTGCATTAGGCAAACTAGGCGGCTGCCGCCCCCAAAATGTGGCCGCCCTAGGTGGCCGCCTAATTCACCTAATGGTTAAACCTGCCCAGTGTGGGGATATATATATATATATAAAGCAGAAAATAGCCGTGTTAGTCCAGTTGCGATAGTGCAGAATAAATGAGTTCTTCAGTATTAGGTGATACCTTTTTTTTTGGACTAACAATTTATGTCATAGGACAAGCTTTCGAGAGTTCTCCTCTCTTCTTCAGGTCAAGCAATAGTATTGTTATACATTGGAGGGGATTTGTTCCCTACCTGTCTTCCGATGTCTTCCGTGTGAAGCTTGGGTCAGATCTGGAAGAAAGCAGTATAGGTTATTTCGGTGTAGTATAGGGCAGTTAAGATATAATGCACCTCACCTCACCCCCCTGCACCTCACCTCACCCCCCTGCACCTCACATCACCCCCCTGCACCTCACATCACCCCCTGCACATATCCACGTTGGGATCAGGGGGGGGGAGCAGCCGCAGAAGAGCTCAGCTGGCTGTGACTTCCCCCTCCGTCCCACGTTGCGAGCGGGGGGGGGGTGGAGGGAGCAGGGAGGGGGGAGCAGGGAACTCCATCCCATCTCTGATTGGCTCTAGTAGACCATGTGACAGAGGCTTGGGGGAGAATGGATGTGACGTCTTTGAAAGCCTGTCACATGGTACTAGAGCCAATCAGAGTTGGGATGTATTTCCCACGCTCTGATTGGCTACCGTACCATGTGAGACCGGCCACGTTTCTTTTAATGACGTCATCTTAAAGGCAATTGAAGCAAAGCCATTCTGATTGGCTGTGCTTTCATTGCCTTTAAATGACGTCATAATTTTTTTTTTTGCTCGGCCAAATCACATGTTTTTCACGGCCCAATCAGGACCATGGGAAACATTTGAGCAAAATGTGACATCATAGGCCTATAAAAGCCTATGTCGCCTCATTTTGAAGCTAGTCACCGAGGAGGGAACATCTCCCCTCCTAAGAAGAGAAGAAGGGCGTGGCGTAAGAAGACAGAAGAAGATGGAAGAAGACGGAAGAAGCCAGAGAAGACCCCCAAGAGGAAAAGAAGACCTCAAGACAGACGGGAAGGATTACAAATAGAAGAACAAGACACAGACGTGGATTTGTTATGGTTTTTTATTTTATGGCTTACCTGTGGATTGGTTCCTGTGCTTCCGGGTCACTTGGATTTCAGTGAGTGGGCATCTAATGGTGAGTAAACAAAAGAAAAGTTTATTATTTTTACTTTTACAGGTTTTTTGGATTTTTCATTCATGTCTTTTATTTTTTCAGTCCCATTTAATGCCGTTAATGTATCTATGTATATACATACATTCACGGACACTGAATGGGTGTATTCTATGTGACTTTCGTATGGAAATGCTTTGTATTTTATGCTGTATTATTGCCTCTGTATTTTATGTATATCTATCTATATGGATAGACATACAGGGATAATAATTGATTGGTTGCTAATGTTTATGTTCTTTTCATGTATGGCTAATGTATTTATCAGCTTTATGTTGTAATTGTTGTGAATAATGTAATTTGTATTTAGTTACAGGTTAATTGTAATGGCTTCTTTATGGTACTTAGATTAGAATGATGGTGGTTACTTTAAATTAGAATTGTTTTGACAATGGTTTGGCTTTAGGAATTGAATAGGGAATTGTATAATTGATTTGTATTGTTTTGTATTGTAATTGTTTGAGGAAATTGATTAATTGATTGATGCTAATTGTATTGATGTTGCTGCGTTTCTAATTGATTTTCATGATGGCATTGCTGGTTAGGGGACATTGTTCATATTGTATTTTATTGTTACATATATTTTGCATAGTGTTACATGATGCACAGATTAATTGCATCATGTACACACTCAATGCAATTGTGTGACATTTCATAGACATTTGTGTAGCTGCAGTTTGTTTTTTTAATATTTACAATGGCTGCTGAATTTATTTTAACATGCAATGTGGTGATTTTAAGATTAAAATGCATGTTTTGATTTATGCATGTTTTATGTGTTTAATAATGGGCAAATAATCTATTATCCATATCTGGATAATAGTTATTTGGCACATTATTGTACTGTATGTGTTGGGGGGAGAGAGGGATGAATGTATTGAATGTATAGGTCCGGTTTATTTATTTTACATTCAGGGTTGGTTCCTTGGTTCTGCGTGAGACCTCTGGAGACCACCTGCGGTATTCTCAGGTATCAGGCTCGTGGTTCCACGGGTGACACCTGCGGGGAAGAACCGGTGGCCTCACATCTATGGGGGCACCGCGGACCCGTAGTCTGTGAGGAAGAACCGGTGGTCCCACATCCGTGGGGGCACTGCGGACCCGTAGTGAGCACCCGTGAGTCCCCAGACCCCCGTGGGAACCACCCGAGGCCCCTCAGACACCTGTGGGTCTGACCCGGGGCTCCCAGACATCCGCGGGCCTACCGTGGGGACCCAATTGTGGCCCACGGTGACCCAAGGAGACCACCTGGGGGATATGGCGCTTGGTGGGACCCACCAACAGGCCTCCAGAACCTGTGTGAAACAAGTTGCTGGTACCCTGTAGGTCTGTCAGGTGACCCGCCAGCCCGCCGGGGACTCGCATGGGGCTGGGGTATGAACCCTGTATGTAAAAGGATAAATCATGTATTTATGGGGGGCACAGGGGGTGGGTAATGTATTTAATAAATAGAATGATGGTTATTGTGGGGCAGTGTGTTGTTTTTATTGTGGGTTCTGGGGGTGGGGGGAGGGGGTATTGGCTCCAAGGGTATGTGGGTAGGCCTCCCTTGTGGGTAGTGGGTGAGGGTGGTTAGGCCTCACTGGCTGGGGGGTTAGTGGGGGAGGGTATGTAGGCCTCCCGAGTGGTGGGTGAGGGTGGGTTAACCCCTTAATGACTGTAGCGGTTAATAATCGCTATGGTGATTAAGGGGTTAGGGGACATTACATTGGCTATTGTGATTGTTGTGCATGTTTTGCAGCACCGGAGGGGCATGGGCAGAATGAAGATGAGGATGAAGACGGCCTTCATCGTGGGTGCCTTTAAAAGGTAAGTGTAATATGTTTTGACTGTATTTATTGAATGTTATATGTATTTAAAATGGCCAAATGCATTATTATCCATATTTGGATAATAGTAATTTTGGCCATTACTGTATAGTATGTGTTAGGGGGTGTATTTAGTTATAATTCTTGTTTATTATTTTTGGAGGTGCAACATTGGTACCGCAGGCCCGCGGGGACCCCGGGACGGCCGCGGGGACCCCCAGACTCCCGCAGGGACCCCCGCACTCCCGCGGGGTCAGCCGGGGACACCCGTGCGACCCCCGGGCTCTCTCGGGGACCCCCGCAGGGTTAGCCGGGGACACCCGCCGGCCTGCTGTATGGGTTTTGCGCATGCAAAAATAAAAAGCAAGAATTTTTTCTAAGTCCATTTTTCTTTGCGTCTACTCTGACCTGATGTGTTCTGATCAACACAACTTTCGCGTACCTAAGGTTGCGTTGCGTTGCTTAGTGCTTCCCGCTTAAGGGCAGAATTTAACACAAACAGGGTTGCGAACAAGCAAAGTTGGACTTAGAAAAAATTCCTGAAAAAAGTAATTTTTAGATCGCAAAGTGCCTGTTTGCGTTGCTTAGTGCATCGGGTTGAGCGCAAAAGCACGTTCTAAGAGCACTTTGCGATCTAAAAGTGACTTAACAGAGCTTAGTGCATAACCTTCAATGCCTTTGAAAAGTGTGATCCCAGTTGAAGCAGGGGATGTAAGATCTGTGTGACTATAAGCATGTCACTTTATTTCCCTGTGCTTCAGGCACCATTATTAGATTAAGATATTTGGGGTAGGGACTCATTGTCCATATTATTGGTGTTATTATAAAGATATTTCACATCATGAATTATGCAGTGTTTGTGAATCCTGATAAGTGCCCGTAAAAAAAGGCTTTGAGAAAATCTAGATGTGTTAAACATAAGAGCAAAGCAGATTTTAGTTAAATTTGCTTATGTAATATTTACACACTAGAATACATTTGCTTTATGTAAACACTTTTAAAAAGAAATGCAAGTAAATTTGTCAATTAAAAAAAAATGGTGACACTCGGGATTATAAAGTGAAAATACTGGTAATCTGTACCCCCTAGATTAGAACATCACACGCTGAGCTCTGCTTGAAACAGAAACCTTTGGTAATACTAAATCCTATTAAAATTAAAGTATACTATTTTTTTAACTTCTATTCTCTTTCCTGAAATATGTATATAGGCATTTCACTGCAGAAATTTGTTTGCAGATGTCAGATTAATAGGACCAAATTATTTCAATTGCTTTCATTCATAAAAACAATTCTAAGCCTACAATTTACTCTATTAAAGAAGAAAATCACTAACTATTGAATAGATTCACACTACAGAAATAAATGCTAATTGTGCAACAGATCCATAATCGTCAAAGAAGAAAAAAATGAATTAATAAATGTATTACATTATAATTAAAATAATATAAAAATATATCATATTCAAATGTATTTGAATATCATGTTGGTGGGCTGCAGTGACACCTACAGGGCAAGGTGCAAACTGCAGTGAAATGATTAATTGCATTTGAACTAGCTGAGCGTTGCTTTGGAATTCTAAGGCTGCGTCTATACTATAGCATACGGAGCGGAACGGAGCGGAGGCGCGCGCACGCTGCGCGTTCACATCTATGGTCCTCTTTGAGGATGCCTATAGATGGCGCCAGCGCGCACGTCAGACGGAGCTGGCAAAGGCGCGAAATTTTAGGAGACTGAGCCAAGTGATTTTTTGCGCGATGGCATGATCACGTGACCTGTCTCCTCCAATCAAAGTGAAATTACATTTTTAAAGTGACGCCATTTTTTTTTGTATGCCGGTGGTAAACACACACAACACAAACAACATACACAACACACACAAAATGAAAGTTAATTTCCATACCGGGGGAAAGTGAACTTGTCTGCACAGTGCTTCAGATGCTGAATCTGAATAAATGCCGGTGGATCGGGATGTGAGGAAGGGAAGTGACGCCCGCACCGGAACGTCATTGCCACGCCTCCAAATTTTTATTGCCACGCCCCCAAATCGCACCCGCTGCATACTCTGCAAAGCCATGAAAACGCTGAGGCTTTAGCAGGAGTATCGCAGCGTGAGTGCGCCTCCCCTCCGTTCCGCTCCGTCTGTGTGAGTATAGACGCAGCCTAAGGCTGTGGACATGGTTGGGCAGACCGCGCTGTCCCGTGCGGACGTACCGCAATGAGCCCTGTCATCCTCAATGAGGCTGTCTTGAGAAGGGGCTTCCGCAAGCGTCTGCATGCATGCTGAAGCGCACAGATTTGGAGCCAACACCACAAAATGTTTCAGAGCACGCTGGGCAGGTCACATGGCGGTGAACATCCAATCAGAGTGAAGCACCAAAATGGCCACTTGTGAGTATGTTTTGTCAGTGTTGTGTGCTTTGTCAGTTTGTGTTGAAGTTGTGCATGTGAAGTTGTGTGTAGTGTGACTGTCCCTGAACTTACCATGGATCCTGCACTCATAGAACAACTAATTTGTGAGGTGTACAGCAGAGAGCCATTATGGAATCAGCAGTCTAGAGCTTATCATGATAGAAATGTTCATGATAAGCTCTGAAAGAGAGAGCACAGATATTGAGCGTATCACGTTACTATTTTAATTTGTAATATTATTGATGTTTTTATTTTTTTTTAATGTATTAATGTTTATTTTTTTATATATCCCTCTGTAGCGTATTTATTTCATTGCTTACTGTATTTTTATTCCCCCTTATAGCGTACCCATGTGCATGTATTCATGTACTTTTATCCCCCCTTATAGCGTACCCCTGTGCATGGATTATTGGTGTTCATAGTATTACAAATGCATGTTCTATTTATTTATTATAAATTTAAATTTATGACCTGTGTTTTATTTCTGTTTTGTAGCCGAAGCAGCTAAAGGCAAGTGGAAGAATTTCCTTGACTGTTTTCGGAGGGAAATCAAAATGGTGACGCATCCACGCTCAGGGGACCCTGGACCGAGCAACATGGAAGGTCCATCATCTTGGCCGTATGTTGGGAATATGCTGTTTCTGAAAGAACAAATGCTGCCTGCTAAAACCGTCTCCAACCTTGAAGATCCAGGGAGCCAGGAGGAAACGCTTCTGGAATTGTGCTTCGTCGAAGAAGATCCTGTTCCAGAGCCTGTTGTCTCACATAAGGTTGTCAGGTGTCCGGTTTTCACCTGGACAGGCCGGTAATTCCGATGCCTGTCCGGTATAAAATTGATGGGAATACTGGACATTTATGTGTCCGGTATATCCATGTTGCGGAGGCAGCGGCAAGCGCGAGGGCGGTGAGTGCGGCTGGAAGTGCTGTGATGCGATTGGAGGAGAGGATGGCCAACCGGAGGACAGCGGAGGCGGAGCCCACACCCCGGCGGCCCAGTGACAGGTCCGGTGATTTCTGCCTCTTGACAGGAAATAAGGTAAGGGGGGGTGGGGTGTAAGATGATAAAGGGGGCCGGCCTGATGAGATGAAGATGATGATGATGATGATGATGATGATGATGATGATGATGATGATGATGATGATGATGATGGGGGAATAAGACGATGATATGGGGGGGTGGGCCTACACCCACTGCCCTCCCTCCGTATCCTCTGCCCTCCCTCCGCATCCATTGCCCCCCTCCACATCCTCTGCCCTACCTTCGCATCCTCTGCCCTCCCTCTTCATCCTCTGCCCTCCCTCTTCATCCTCTGCCCTCCCTCTGCATCCCCTGCCCCCCTTCCACAGCCACCCACCCCCACCCCCCCCCTTTCTCTGCGCCCCACCCCCCCCCCCCCCCCCCCCCCACAATCGCAGATAGGTACCCTGTGGGGAAATCTACATGCATTACCAGGTGTGGTTCAATACCTGTCAGGCTCACAGGAGGCCTGAGCCTCCGCTGATGGGAAGCTGGTGTTTCCTGGAACGATACTCACAATATAACATCAACAATGTGAGTGCCCCCCTGTAACACTGGCCTCACTGGGCCGTAACCCCAAACCATATACCCAAGTGTCCCAAGTGTCCCACAACCCCACCCAAGTGTGAGACTGCGCTGCCCACTAGATGAGGTGTATAGTTGGTGCACTTGGTGTATATCTGCCCGGGGCTTCTGCACCCGGGTATAGCAGAATAACAGCCAGAGGATCCGCCTGCGTCCAGCGCCGAAGCCTCAGCGATGGCGTCCTCTTCCAAATAGGAGGGTCTCCCTCTGAGAGATCTCACCTCTATCTTTAGTGAGGTAGGTCTGGTCCCAGACCACACTAGTCAGTGTCTTGCAGCACTGCAGCTGTGTCCCTGAACTTACACACCACTAAAGGGGCAGGGTCCCTAACTGAAGGAGCCTTCCCTACAGCAGCCACAATCTAAGATGAGTTGGGGCCTAGCTGGGGCTTAAGGGGGGTCTCTGGCTTAGTGCAGAGGCTACTTGCCTCTCTGCACATATACACCCTCCCCTGTCTGTGCCCCAGCTCCTACTGACTAGCATGGTGTGAGTGAGTCATATCCATATCCTGTGAGCAGGACAATCTGTAACCCCTATTGGCAGTCTGATGGCATGTGATAGGGGTGAAAGGGCAGTCCCCAGAGGCTTCTTTTACATTGGGGCCGCGTGCGCAATCGCAACTGCGCATGTGCAACTCTATAATGGCCGCTGTGGCCCTCAATGGCTCAGGCTCTATGTGTAATGGCCACCGCTGACGCGTCTGCGCATGTGCGACGCCTTGCACATGTGCGACTCTGCGCGCCAACCCTAACATGGCGCCGGACTCCTGAAGCTATATTGCGCATGCGCGACTACACTGCACATGCGCGACCACACACAAAATGGCGGCGCCCTGCACATAATGCTGCCGAGAGCCCCCGGCGATGCACTCGCCCCCGCAGCTCCTCGGCACAGCGCGGGGGTCCCCGCAATAGAACGCAGGTAAGGAGGACCAGGGGGGACCCTGCTACATATGTATTGGGGAGGTAGGTGTATTTTGTATATGTATTGGGGAGGTGGGTGTATTTTGTATATGTATTGGGGAGGTGGGGGTATTTTGTATATGTATTGGGGGGGTGGGGGTATTTTGTATATGTATTGGGGGGGGTGGGGGTATTTTGTATATGTATTGGGGAGTTGGGAGTATTTAGTATATGTATCGGGGAGGTGGGGGTATTTTGTATATGTATTGGGGAGGTGGGGGTATTTTTTATATGTATTCAGGGGTGTGGGGGTATTTGTTATATGTATTCGGAGCGGTGGGGTTGCATCTTTTACCATTGTGTCCAGTATTTTTGGACAAGCCACCTGGCAACCCTAGTCTCACAGGAACCAATCGCAAAGCAACCTAGGGCCAGCACAGATTTTCAGCGCAAAATGGTCCAAATTGAGGAAAATAAATTTGGTCTTATGCAAAGCATGATACAAAACAGCAATGAGGAATTAGATTTTTTTTTAAAGTTTAATTCCTTACATCATGCCTCCGGACAAATTATCAAAGCTTCGGCTGAGGCAAAAAGTACAAGAACTTGTATTTGAGGCTGTTGAAGAATTTGAGTCCAATAATTAAAAATATATATTTTATATCTTTTGCACTGTTAAATACATATTTTACTGTTTAAGTATGTTTCTTGTTTTATTCTAGCCCATTTTGGGAGTTTTCCTAAAAAATAAAGGTAAAACACTATGGGGGCTATGCCCTAAACAGTGATAAGTCATTTTAAGAGCGCAAAGTGCTCTTAGAACGTGATATTGAGTTCAGCGCGATTCACACCGCAGTGATAACAGGCACTTTGCGCTCTAAAACTGGCTTTTTTCAAGAAATTTTTCTAAGTCCCACAAAGCCCGTACGATCAGCTACAATAAATGCGCTGATTTCATCCAGTCTGCGGGATTTTCAAAGCTACAATAAGTGATCGTGCTTTAAAAATGCACTGAATAAAACACGCCAGCTCAAGGCAAAATTTGTTTACCTTTTTGCAGGCACACCATCCATACAACAGGCCGGCGGGTGTCCCCGGCTGACCCCACGGATGTCACCGGGTGATCCCCGCGGGCGTCTGGGGTTCCCCGCAGGTGTCCACCGGGGTCCCCTCGGTTGTCCCAGGGTCCCCTCGGGTGTCCTGGGGTCCCCGCGGGCCTGCGGTACCAATGGTGTGCCCCCAAAAAATAAACAAGATTTTAAAATAAATACACCCCGCCTCCTAACACATACAATACAGTAATGTATTATTATAATACAGATAATGTATTATCCATATGTACATATGGATAATAATGCATTTGCCCATTTAAAATACATGAATCACAATAAATACAGTAAATACATATTGCACTTTTCCATGCACCCACGATGAAGGCCGTCTTCATCTTCATCCTGCCCATGTCCCCCTTCGGTGCTACAAAACATAGAAAAGAATTTTAAAAAGCCAATGTAATGTCCCCTAACCCCTTAATCACCTTAGCGGATAATAACCGCGACAGTAATTAAGGGCTTGACCCACCCTGGCCCGATACCAACCCTTCCTCCATTCATTTGTACAGTGGGTATAATATATATATATAGGGAACCATGTTAAAAATGGTTTTTGAAGCAAAAAGTGGCACTGTGTGCTCGTTTGCATGTCATTTCCCAGAATCCCTTGCTGCAGTGGAAGTGCTGTGTGCTGCCTAAGACATGCAGATGAGCATACAGTTGTATTTATATATATATGGGTGTATATTTATATATATATATTTATATATATGGGCGTGCGCTCTCTCCTCTTCTTTTCCCATAGCGTAAAATTGTATATTTAATGAGGGGAAGGGGAAGAGGGGGGTAAAAATGCACTTACAAAAGTACAGTTAAAATAAGCATTGCGTGATAATAATCACCACCATCCGGTTGCTGCTGTATATTCTTGGGGCAATCCCGATCTCAGAGCAGAATGGATCAACGTCCCAGCAGGTATCCAGGGCCAGTGGATGTGTGATGCTGTTTAAGAGTCCAAGAAAGTGGCTCCGTGTTCTCAAGCCTCTGTAGCACCAGCGCGTGAATCGGTCCACTCCAGCGCTTTGTGATGACGTAATGTCAATGCGTCCAACATGATGACGCTCCCTGACGCGTTTCGTCACTCACGGGTAACTTTCTCAAAGGGAAGTGTGGAGAAGGGGAAGGTCCGGTATTTATATACATACTCTAATGATGTTAATTCACTAGAACGCCCCTACTCAGCTGGAAAGTGCTTCGTGCTGAATACAAGTATAACCACCAATGAATACATATAAAATACGCCTAATTAAGATAAAACCTATTCGAATTGGAGGAGATTGAGTGTAAGTGATAAACCACAGATATTAAAAATGCTATGGCCAGTGGATGTGTGATGCTGTTTAAGAGTCCAAGAAAGTGGCTCCGTGTTCTCAAGCCTCTGTAGCACCAGCGCGTGGATCGGTCCACTCCAGCGCTTTGTGATGACGTAATGTCAATGCGTCCAACGTGATGACGCTCCCTGACGCGTTTCATCACTCACGGGTAACTTTTTCAAAGGGAAGTGTGGAAAAGAGGAAGGTCCGGTATTTATATACATAATCTAATGATGTAAATTCACTAGAACGCCCCTACTCAGCTGGAAAGTGCTTCGTGCTGAATACAAGTATAACCACCAATGAATACATATAAAATACGCCTAATTAAGATAAAACCTATTCGAATTGGAGGAGATTGAGTGTAAGTGATAAACCACAGATATAAAAAAATGCTATACCTAAGGGGAATATACACATCCATTCAAATACTCTATATCATGAATATGAACATGAAAACTCTACATATAAACACATATATAGACTATAAGTTAATATATATCTATTTACAGAAATAAAT
The DNA here is from genome assembly GCA_036426205.1 of Ascaphus truei. NCBI lineage: Eukaryota > Metazoa > Chordata > Amphibia > Anura > Ascaphidae > Ascaphus > Ascaphus truei. The sequence goes on along the minus strand of WSYH01013707.1, from coordinate 2,061 downwards.
CAATATGGGTAAATTCATTAACCCCTAATACATCACATGTATAGCAGTGTTATTCCCATAAAAGGCTTGTACAAATATAAACATAATACATTACAAATAGTTACAAACATATCAAAACTAGAAAAATGAAAAAATGAAAAAATGAATAAAAGAATGAAAAAATGAAATGAATAATCAAAAAACAAATTATTTCCCCTTTATATATAATAAAAATCAAACCATTAAAAAAAAATTATAATGCAGATATCAAAAAAAGGAAAAAGAACATGATGAGTCCATAGACACCCAAGTGTAAAAGTAGGGATTATTAGGGATAATAATGGGAATCATTATGCCACGAACAAAGCAAGGTGTCTGGAGGGAGATATGTAAAAGAATACTACAATGATAAATGATGATAATATCACCTGTGAATGTGATATATAAATAATTTATAAATTAAAAAATATATATAAAATATAATTAGTGTAGTGTATTCTGTGATAATTTATAAATGAATAAATATCAATATATTGGGTGTACATAAGATTGGTGTAAAAATAACAACAATATCTCAACTTACAAATACTTTTATTACTAACTATAATATTATTTTATAGTCTATAAACATTATATAATTGTGTAAAACATATAAATAAAAAAGTGATATATAAGTGAGTGATTCATTGGTGTGCTGAATAACGTGTGAGATGTTATGACCAAAAAACCATATATGAACTATTACTATAACTAAAGTTCCGGACAAAAGGGGAGAGGACCGAGAGACCCAGACAATGGATGACGAAGAACAGCAGAGGGAGTCTCACATGAAGAGACGTCCAAGGACCAATTATACAAATTTACTGACATCTAGGCATTCATTGAATCCACCCGGGCTTAAAGTGCCCAACTGGTGGATCCATTTGACCGTGTGCTCTAGGAGGCGACCGGTTCAAGACTATCTGCAGGCGGGAAACTTTTTGGATCCACCAGTTGGGCATTTTTTTATGTTGTTATTTATAACTATTTTTATTAGTATCTGTTAGTGTGTAGTTATCCTCAGTATTGTGCACAGGTTTAGGATTATTTTGTGCTATAATATTATTTATGGGATTCACATTTATTATCTAACACTGTTAAGATATATTATCATTGATATAATTCTAGCACGGATTATTTATTAATTTGATTCAGAGGCGCTGCTTTCTTTTTCTGTTTGTCTCTCTCTCTCTCTCTCTCTCTATATATATAAATTATTTTCCCTTTATATATAATAAAAATCAAACCATTAAAAAAAAATTCTAATGCAGATATCAAAAAAAGGAAAAAGAACATGATGAGTCCATAGACACCCAAGTGTAAAAGTAGGGATTATTAGGGATAATAATGGGAATCATTATGCCACGAACAAAGCAAGGTGTCTGGAGGGAGATATGTTAAAGAATACTACATTAATAATAATGATAATATCACCTGTGAATGTGATATATAAATAATTTATAAATTAAAAATATATATAAAATATAATTAGTGTATTGTATTCTGTGATAATTTATAAATGAATAAATATCAATATATTGGGTGTACATAAGATTGGTGTAAAAATAACAACAATATCTCAACTTACAAATACTTTTATTACTAACTATAATATTATTTTATAGTCTATAAACATTATATAAATGTGTAAAACAATATAAATAAAAAAGTGATATATAAGTGAGTGATTCATTGGTGTGCTGAATAACGTGTGCGATGTTATGACCAAAAAACCATATATGAACTATTACTATAACTAAAGTTCCTGACAAAAGGGGAGAGGACAGAGAGACCCAGACAATGGATGACGAAGAACAGCAGAGGAATTCTCACAGGAAGAGACGTCCAAGGACCAATTATACAAATGTACTGACATCTAGGCATTCATTGAGTCCACCCGGGCTTAAAATGCCCAACTGGTGGATCCAAAAAGTTTCCCGCCTGCAGAGAGTCTTGAACCGGTCGCCTCCTAGAGCACACGGTGAAATGGTCTCAATTCCCATTACTTTCATAGTCTTAGGATCCTGCTGATGGAATAATTTG
>WSYH01013706.1:0-16703 GCA_036426205.1 Ascaphus truei | reverse complement strand
AATTAAAATAAAATGGTAAACACATGAAACCACCTCTTTATACGCTTACACATCAGATATCTATATCACACACTGCCGCCCATCTGTGCGCACACACACACACACACACACACACACACACACACACACACACACACACACACACACACACACACACACACACACACACACACACACACACACACACACCAGCTCAACACACACAAACTGCTGACACACACACACACACAAGCGCTATGTACATTAATGGCGCTATATAAATAAAGACACATACATGTTAATTAGATAAGTTCTGTTGCAATTGGGGTTACATTTATAGAAGTATTCAACTTATTGGATACAAATGCTGCCATAGTAAGGAAATTCCTAGAGAGCTGGGGGTGAATAAATAGTCAAGAAAACTCCTTAAAGAATGAGGGTAAACTAGAGGGATAACCCCCGCTCAGCTAAGGAGAACGTGGCAGGGGGTTTGGGGGGTGCACCTCCGGGCTAAATAATAGAATACTAAACCAGAAAAAGTAAATCCAGTTATGGGCACTCACCCTCCCTGCTGGGTGATGTGATCATTTTATCGCAGCGAGCGTCTCTATCCTACTAAATTAATAAATATTTATCTGGGGTCTCTGTAGATTTATTTATATTATACAGTTTTTCACATACGTCTTTGGATACCAGCACATACCTTGCTGCTGCCCTAGGGTCACTCTAGCGTCGATCGCCATTATTCATTCTCATTAATTTAATTAATTTTCTAATAAAGTGTTTTAGTAAAATCATCACATCACCCAGCAGGGAGGGTGAGTGCCCATTACTGAGTTTACTTTTTCTGTCATCATCACAAGGGTGAAGAAATTGAAAATGGAAGTGGACCAAACATATCTCAGGAAAACTTTACCATCGTAGGACAAAGATGGTATTCAATAGAGTTCCAAGAGAGCTGAAAGGACCAAGACAATGGGATGGGAGAATAAGATCAGAAAATGTGTTAGAGCGACATGGTGAACAGAGGCTTGCAACTGTAGTATCTGGAAGATAACTGGGGAGGCCTTCATCCAATATATATATATACACAGAAAACAAAAAGTAGCCCTAACAGTGTGTGAATAAGTGCATTCTATAAGTAAAAGTGATTAAAAATTGTGATGTAAATGTGAATACTGAAGTGATAGTAATAATAATACTGTATATACATAGCCACAATTTAAAAATTGACCAAAAAAGGAAAAAATGATATTTAAACCTTAACTATAAAGTGTCCAATGGAAAAAAATATGTACAGTATAGAACAAACTTAAAGTCCAAAATGGATGGTGAAAAGAAATCAAAGTCCAGATGTAGATGTTCCAGTCACAGTATGGAGTAGGCAAGCTTCTATGATGATCTAGCCAGATCATGGAATCTATGAAAAAAAGAGAAGAAGAAGCGCCAGCTCCATAGCATAATACTGAATAAAAATTCAAATTTATTAAAAAACAACAAGAGAGGCCGCCAGGACATGCACTCACTGCCAGGACATGCACTCACTGCCAGGACATGCACTCACTGCCAGGACATGCACTCACTTCAATGTGTAAAAAACATTCATTGGAGACAATCTATGAGCCTTCGGGAACCAGGGAGGGGAACTGCAGCCAGAGAGTATTTGCAGATGATATGCAATGGAGTAGATAAGAAGCTGATACTTATCCAGTTAGGATGAATGACGAACCGGGAGAGGGGAAGGGGCGTTCTCTCCACATTGAAGTGAGTGCATGTCCTGGCAGTGAGTGCATGTCCTGGCAGTGAGTGCATGTCCTGGCAGTGAGTGCATGTCCTGGCGGCCTCTCTTGTTGTTTTTTAATCAATTTGAATTTTTATTCTGTATTATGCTATGGAGCTGGCGCTTCTTTTCTTTTTTTTCATATATATATATATGAGCATACAGTTGTATTTGCATATATATATATATATCATTATTAGGAGCCAGGAACCATGTCATTTTCTTCCGCGAAGCATATAGATTTAGGTCAATATTTCGCCTTTGTTATCAAGATTATTCTCATTTATTTATAACATGCTAATATATTCCGCTAAACAGCAGAATGGTGATAACTCTAAAATATCAACATTAACATAAAGTACACTGGTATGAAGGGTGAGGGCATGCTCCAAGGAGCTTACAAGCTATAAGGAAGGGAGAGTGGCTGTTATTCTGTGTGGCAGTATTATCAGAGGTAGCACGTTGTGCTAATGTGCCAAAGTTGGGACCTAAGGCTACGATCATACCAGCTCCGGATGGGCGTGCGCGCGATCGGGTGATGCCGCCGAGCGGCATGTGAACTGCAGGAAGGAGGCAGGCAGAGGAGACAGGGAGGCGTGGTGGAGGCGTGGCCGCGAGCGGTTCGCCCTCATTGGCTGAACCGCTTACATGACGCGGCCGGCGCCTGCTCAAAACAAAATCTCATGTCTGTTCTCCCGCCTGCCGCCCTGCAGTTCCAGGCGCCGAGCGAGGTATGTTGGCTTTCATTGGATTGCTGCCATTTGTTTTTGAGCCGCGCAGCACAACGAAGCCGGTCGCTTTGGGGTATAATCAAGGCCTAAGAGGACGCGAGCGGTGGGTGGTAGCAGGAGCAGCTCTTAGAAGGAGGTTGGAAGAGCGCAGCTTGTGATCAGAGAGAGCGCAGGGTACGTTCGAAAAGTCAGAGATAGAGCAGAGACAAAAGAACACATGGTCAAATGAGTTTCCATCACGGATGGAAGAGTGTGCAATGAGAGACCAAAAGACATATATATATAACGTATGTTAGACTCCGAGGGTAGGAATAAAACCTGAGATTCTCAAAACTGCCACCTGTCTAAATTCTTTCAAGGGTAAAGCTGTCTCACATTTTAACCTGGTCTGTAACTGCGACATACCTGTACACCTATAACATAGATTATCTTTAACTGTTCATGCCTTGTCTTTATATATAATGTATAACCCTGTTCATACAGTATAATGTAACCATGTATTGTTATCCTAACTGTGCCCAGGACATACTTGAACATCCCCCCCGCAAGTCCTAAACTCACACCCAGGGCCAAATACCCCCTTCACCCACCCCCGCTACCCACAATAAAGCTGGCACGGTGGGTTAACCCCTTTATTGCCTTGGCGGTTAGCCGCTAAGGTAATGAAGTGGCCTGTACATGCCTTTTTTCTGCCTCAGATGCATGCCGGGGGGCTCCGGTGTGGGTATCAGCTCCGGAGACCCCCAGCATCAATCACAGGCAGGAAAAAGGGCTGATTTTTTCTAGGTGTCGCCCTTGCCGATGCTTCTCCTCCACCAACTTGCCAACTTTAGTTGGCGGGCTGGATTCCCGATAAACTCTCCAATCTGGGGTGCCGATCAGCAGCGAAAAGCTGATTGGGGCAACCAGAATTCAGCCGGGTTCAAAAATTGCCGATAAGTGGCTTATCGGCAGCCGGCTCCCGATAATTTTTTATCGGGAGTAAAAGTTGCCGATAATTCCCACTTATCGGCACTTACTGAATCAGGAGGGCAAAAAATGCTGAAAAAAGCCTTATCGGCGCTTACTGCATAGAGCCCTTAGTGATCTTATATCTTGCAATCTCTCTCCCATGTACCCTCATATAGCCTAGCCTTCATAACCCTCCACCTCCTCTCTTCCCTCTGTTCCCTACCACCTTCTCCCCCTTCTTTCCACACCACAACCTGTGCCCCCTCTCCCATGTACCTAACCTCCCTCTCCTCTAACCTCTGACTAATCCCTCGTCCCATACCCCTCCCCTCTCCCCTGACCTCCCTCACACTCTACTTCGGTTGTAGCTCTCTCTCCTGACTATCTTCCCCACTCCTCCACCCTCCCCTCTCTCCTATCTGCCGATTACCTCCACCCCCATCTGAAGATTCTTCCCGTCTGCTTCTCTTTGGTCCATGATCACGTAATCAGAGACCACCCTCCTCCCACAGCATCCACTCCCTCCCCCGCTGCCCAGCAGAGGAGTACGCGAACCCCTGCCGGGATCGGAAGGCACCTCGCCTTATCTGCCCACTGGATGCTCAGCAATGGGCAGTCCCCTTTAGTCCATTCTTGGCCTGCTTCATTCCCTTCCTCCCTCTGTAATGCTTCTCCAGTCTGCCAGGCAAGTCATTGAACCCATGTACCCACCATTCAAACACCTGCTCACCCTCACTTCCATATACATCTGAACAGTCTCGTGTCTGTACACTCTCACCTATATACATAACCATACACACGCACTCATACACATGCCTATCCGTACTCACACCTGTACCCATGCACACAATGATACATCACCAGTCGATGCCTCCACAGTGTGAGCTCGTTGCTCCACTCTCTTCTACTGGGGTCTTGGCTCACCGCCATCTATGACCAGGAGTTGCCACATCTCTTCTGCTGGATTCCTGCCAGACCACCACGTGAAACCGCCATCTTCTTTTCTTTTCCCCTTTTTACTTTATCTTTTCATTTTCTCACTGAAAAAAAGCTCAAAACAGATTCTGGGATAACCGGACCAGAGTGTTTTTTGGAATGGATCCCAACCTTCAACAGTGCTCAGCAAAGCCAACTGGGGTGGCCCTTTTAAGATCTGAAACTATTTACAGCAGCCAAGTGGACATACCCCTTTAAGGGCTTAATTGAATAAATGCATCAATGGATAAATCCGCAACTTTATCTTTGCACTCTCTTTCTGGGTTGCTCACTCTGCTCCAGCTCTCAGCCATGGAGGGTCGCTGTTCTTGCTGGTGAGTAAATTCTTTTTTCACCCCCAGCCACTTTAGGAACGCAGCACTTCCCGACATGTCCCTTCATATGTGTGTGTGGGCCGTGCCATTCTTTATGGCCAGAAGTGCGAAAGGGAATGCCCACCAGTACTTTAACCCTTTATCCCTAAGGTTTTGGTAATCAGTTGGAGGGCCTTTCTCCTCCCAAGTGTAATCGGGGAAATGTCCTGAAAAATCAGCATCTTTATTCCCTCAAAGGTGGTTGTGGAAGAAGCCCTTGTGATTTTGTGCAATTTTTTCTTTTACTTTAAAGTAATGTAGACTAATTATTACATCCCTTGGTGGGTTGTTTGGCAGGAGTTTCAAGTGTAGAACACTATGGCAACGGTCCATCCTTAAATCTGCCACAGATCTATCCGGTAGCATGGAGGACTGCCAATTTCCAACCCACTCCTCAACATCCAGGACGGCTTCAGGGATTCCTCGTATTCTCATTTTAATTCGCCGGTCTTGATTTTCTGTGTCCTCCTGCCTTTCTGCCAACTCGTCCACCCTTTTCTTCAGGGAGGCCAGCTCCTGTTCAGTATCCTTATGCATTCTAATGGAGACATCCATTTTTTTCCTCCAGGACATTAGTGCTTTTGCCAATGCTATTTAAGTCTTTGCGCAAACTTTGCATTTTACCACAGAAAAATATTTTTAAATCCAGAAATAACTTGGTTATGTCCTTCTTGATAACCAGCTGAATTTCAGGGTTATCTGGAGCCGAATCCGTGTCAGACCCGCCGTCGGGCGACATTTCAGCTTCTCCTTTTTCCCACGCCATCTCCATGCTCGAGAAGTAAGCTTTTAAGTCCAGAGTCTGCAGCTTTCTATGTGAACGGGTTAATTGAGATGTCATCCTCCGTATTTAATGCTTTAGAGTGTATTTTTTAGGGTCTCACTATTGGGTGTATATACCTTTTTATTTTACATTAATGCACCGGCTTTAGCGGAGCAGCGGGACTAAGCCTCCATTCCCTTCCATGCCACGCATGTGCCCATTCCAAGTCTTGTTTTTTAATTGAACAAATACGTTCCATGATCCTGACCTTTAGGTCTAATCATCTGACCAACATATCCACAGCCACAACCACAGGTCAAATAATAAATCACAAAATTAGAATTACAGTTGAGAAAAACTTGACGTTTGTGTATTTTCTTGCTGTGTGTAATAGTAATAGCTTTTATGGGATTAGCATAGCAAAAAATACTACACTTTCCACATTTGAAGAAGCCATGTACATGATTTTCTTGCATACAGTCTGACCCTGAAATAAATAAACTGGGTGAGAGATAATTAGCCAGAGATGCGGCATTTCTGAATGCCAGTTTTGGCCCTTGTTCAACTGCGACCTGAATATCTTTATCTAAAGTAAGTACCTCCCAATGTTTGTTAAAGATAGAGCGAATCTGAACAGCCTGCCTACTATGCTGGGTAATAAACAGCGGGGCAGACTGATCGGAAATGCCCTGTGCTCTCTTGAGTCTATAACCCTTATGTCTAGAAACAGCTTATGTCAAAGACAATAACTCCATGTAGAACAGAAAGAAAGCTGATCACACCAAAAGAAATGCAATAATTTATAAAAAAGTTCATTTTATTGACTGATTAGTCACAAACCATCCGACGTTTCGGCGTACAAACACCTTCTTCAGGGATGCAGATAAAGTGACACACAAACCCTTATAAAGCTACAAAGTGACACCATGCCCGCCCACCTCCCTCCAGCAAGTCCAATCCGATATAGCTCCAACAGAGACCGCCCGTCAAACCGGTGCAAAGAGACTTCCTGGTAATGTCATGATATAACACAACGCCGTCAAACCCAGGGATACATTGGGTATTTCTTCAGAGAGAACTCCATTCTCATCAGGGAAGCATTATAGATCCATGGAAACTGCTAGCCAATCGGGACGCTTAAGGGAGAGAAAAAAACAGGCAGCTGCTGGAATGGAAATGCAAACCGGCAGTAGATGGAGAGGCATGGCTACACCAAGTGACACAAGCCAATGAGAGCGCAGCTCAGCGCTCAATAACAAGGAACAGTACAACACTGTGAAAGAAAACCAGGCAATAAACAAAACACATATTGATGTGAGGCAACGAACCATCTTGTGGTCCATTAAGAGGACATAGAAACCTCACAGTAAACTAATATGTTACCCACTAAAGCATTACAGATTACAATATAAAATACAGATGAAAAGCCAGTGAACATCATAGTACTGACTACTTTATAAGTACATACCCATCATGCAAAAAAATGCTGAAAATGCAGGGCAACAATGCTAATAGCAGAAGTATAAAGATAAGCCAAACAATCACAGAAAAAATATGAATAGTATAGTGATAAGGAAAAAAATACAAATAAAAATAAAAAGTGTGAAAAAAATAGAAATAGACAAGGTGCCAAAGAGTTAGATCAGCATAAAAAATGTATAAATGTAGTTTAAAGAAAACATGATAACTCAAAGTCATCATTTAGACCTGTTGGTTTAAGACTTTTTAAACAAAGTTGCAAAAGAAGTCTGTCAATATCCCCCCTATGCCTATTGGAGATAAATGTTCAATGCCCATGAACCTCATAGCTGAAATATTATGCCGATACTCCTTACAGTGTTTAAGCAAGGTTGTATTATCTTCTCCCCTTTTCATATTGCTACGATGTTCTATGAATCTGGTCTTCAGTGGTCGTGTGGTCACATACAGAAGGCCACACGGACACTTCAAATAATAAATAACGTGTGTTGTTTCACAGGTAATACGTTGGTTAACCTTGAGTTTTTTGCAACTAATAGGGTGGTAAAATGTATCCCCAATGACCATAGAGATGCAGACTGAGCAGCCCCTACATTTATAACATCCTGTTTTTTTGTGGCTTAGGAAGTGCTCAATTGCATATTTCTCTTGATCATCTATTTTAACTAGTGAGTCCCCTAAATTCCTTCCTCTCTTATAAGCCAGAATGGGGCAGTTGGTACATATTCCACCTATTATAGGATCAGCTGAAGTATTCGCCAATGCTTCATTATGGTGTATTTGATCCCTTTAGAAAGTAAATTAAATTCAAAGGTAAAAATTAAGCATTGCTCAGTTGTTTCCTTATCAGTGTGTCGAGTGTATCCTTCCGCACGTAGTGCACACTCATCAAGGAGGGTTTCCTCATACCCACATTCACTGAAACGATCCTTCATAGCCTGTATGGCTAATTTGGAGTCAGCTGGATCCTTCACTATTCTCTTGGCTCTTAAAAACTGAGAAAACGGTAAATTGTTAATGAGGTTAGGGGGATGGTGGCTTTTGGCATGTAGTATTATATTAGTTGATTTCCGAAAAATATTAGTTGTCAAATCATTGCCATTTCTATTAATGGACACATCTTAAAATGTGATATTCGTCCTACTCCAAGAAGATGTAAAGTGAATCGGAGTAGATGCAATATTAAGGTAATCAATGAATTGAGCCAATGCCTTAATACCCCCTTTCCAAACCATGAAGACATCATCAATATAGTGTAAACCATACCCGAACCTGCTCATGGTATATGGAATTATAGAGAAAAAGCGTCTATTTTTTTTTCCATAAACAGGTTCGCATATGATGGCGCCACAATGCTGCCCATGGCAGTCCCCTGCAGTTGAAAATAGAAATAATGTTCAAATTTAAAATAGTTTTTGTGAAGAATAAAATCTAACCGGATCATTAGGAAGTCAGTGGGGGGTTTTCCTTTGTGCACACTCTCAAGTTTTAGGCGTATCACCTCCAGTCCCATGTCATGTGGTATACTCGTATATAATGAGGTAACATCCAGAGATACCAGGAGATCATCTTCCTCAAGTTGGGTTTTATAGAGTTTCTCTAAAAAGTCATTGGCATTCTTAATGTAAGAACTCATCCTCTGGACATGGCTTTGGAGGAAAGAATCAACATACTGATGCAGCGGCCGCTATTCAAACGATTAACGCGATATGTAGATCGGAATACCCATTCGATGACGCGCAATTTGATTTAATCGTGTCGACTTAAACACGCGGTTTGATTATCATTTTGTCCGGATTAGAACATTGCATTTTAGCGTGTTCTGCAATACCATCAAAACTCAAGTGGGCAATCGCGAGTTGTTGTCATCAAAATCCAATAGCAATTCAATGTCATTATTAACATGTTGCCTGAAATCAGCTGAGCTGCCTGCCACGCATGCGCAAGTTCCATAAGCCCTTCTAGGCTGACACATTTCATTCATGGCTGCGATACTGTAGTCCAGTAGAATCAAATCATTAATAATAGACTTCACGCTTATTGTTTTCTACATGACTTTCCTTGGTTAAGGTGAACTGTTTATTTAAAAAAAATTGTAAATGCCTTTCCAACCAACCATTGTACTGTATGTTTTGATACTTTACTGTACGAAGTGATGTTTATTTGAGGGGTGTGTGCCACGTGTCAGCACATTTTGCATGAGCTGGCCAGCAGATACTGTATGATTAAAGAAAAAAACATGTGCTGTATTGCAGTAACATGTTTGCAAATCCGTTAATCCTGTGATCATTCAGAAGCAAGCTTTCCGTTCTTGTCAGGCACAAGGTCTTAGGCGGTGAAGTTCACGTGGGTTTGTTACTGTAGCAGTATCAACAACACAGAAAAAAAGATTGGTGTGAAACAGCGCTAATAATAACTGGATAATATAAAACACAGGCAGCCAAGTGAAAAACTGATAGTACAATCAGTCAGAGAACATAGCAAACAAAGGGTAACCGGCGCCACAAATAATGAATAAAATCAAACCGAAATTGGTATAAAGTCCAAATGGAGTCCTGTAAACGATGGATTTCGAGGATTCTCACATCAACGGAGTGTATGTGGAAAAAATAGAAAAAGAAACAAATAATGGTGCAGTATATCAACACTATGGCTAAAGGAACAAACAGACAACACAAGACATACAAGACATACAAACGATGAACACTAGCACGGCCTAATATTAATAAAAAGCAAATTTATTAAGTGTGAAGAATACATATAACGCATCCGGAGGGGTAAAATTACAACCCTACTCACAAGATGCTGGATATACACAGGCAACGAACAGGATGCATGCAGCTGGGCTCCCAAGATGGCGACCGGAGCACTCTGGTTGGCGTCCTCACGTGACAGGGGTGGAAGATGGATCACTCAAATGACAGGACTTCCGGGCAGATGTGATGTCACGTCCACTGGAGTCCCACCATAGACGTTCCTCCTCTACTCTTCCTCTTCAAGGGATGAAGAAGTACGCGCATGCGTACGAAACGCGTCGGGAAGTTTTGAGTGTCATTAGAGCTTGTCTTAGCTGTGGAGAAGTCTGCAGTTCCCTGTGGAGAAATTTGCAGTCTTTTAAGTGCAATAACGGATTCGTGGTGGCATTGCGGTGAGCCTGCAGAGGAAGAGTAGAGGAGGAACGTCTACGGTGGGACTCCAGTGGACGTGACGTCACATCCGCCCAGAAGTCCTGTCATTTGAGTGATCCATCTTCCACCCCTGTCACGTGAGGACGCCAACCAGAGTGCTCCGGTCGCCATCTTGGGAGCCCAGCTGCATGCATCCTGTTCGTTGCCTGTGTATATCCAGCATCTTGTGAGTAGGGTTGTAATTTTACCCCTCCGGATGCGTTATATGTATTCTTCACACTTAATAAATTTGCTTTTTATTAATATTAGGCCGTGCTAGTGTTCATCGTTTGTATGTCTTGTATGTCTTGTGTTGTCTGTTTGTTCCTTTAGCCATAGTGTTGATATACTGCACCATTATTTGTTTCTTTTTCTCTTTTTTCCACATACACTCCGTTGATGTGAGAATCCTCGAAATCCATCGTTTACAGGACTCCATTTGGACTTTATACCAATTTCGGTTTGATTTTATTAATTATTTGTGGCGCCGGTTACCCTTTGTTTGCTAGTATCAACAACACAACAACCCTCTCCCCTCCCTCCCCACAGAGCCATTCAAGAAAATGTGGCGTGCTTTGCTTCAACTGCTAATAAGATTACGCATGTGCGCCATAAACCCTTCAAAGCTTCTTCTATTGTGCTGTGCCAAGTAATCTTGCATTTCAACCTCTTAACACAACACCCCCCCTCCCACAGAGCTGTTAATAAAATTACCATACGGCCTTCAAAGCTGCCCCCTCCCTCCCCCACACACACACACACACTTTAGTAGTTGAATCAAATCATTAATAATTGTTCTTTAGAATTTTATTGGGTAATGAATCAAACAAAAATGCAAAAATACAATCATTCGTGTACAGGCTTGTCTTTTCCTTCGTTATAGTTGCATTTGATTCTGTATTGCTGTACTGTACAGTACTGAAAATAAAAACCAGAAATAATTGATTAAACAAAACAAATAATATTTTTTTGGGGGGGTCTGATGATTTTAACCTCCCCACACACGTTCAGTGTGCGATATTCATGTCTGCAATAGTGTAGTATAATCAAATAAGCAATAATAGACTTTATTAAAAAAAAATTCTTAATGCCTTTGATTATGAGAATCAAACAGTTCTGTTGCTTTTTAATTCCACACTAGTCATGTACAGTACTACGTTCTTTCTGAGGTGGGTGGCATACTGCAGTACAGTGATTTTTATTTGGGGGTGTGGGGAGCAAAACATTATGATGACCTGTTGAGAATATGTCTTTGAACTTATGTCTTGTACAACTTTGAATATGTCTTGTACAGCTTGGAACTTCATACAGTACAGCTAGCAAAGCTCGCATCCCAACCCCCCCGCCCCCGCACACACACGGCTCAAGAATTTCAACCTCTTATCAACACCTCTGACAAACCATGCCACACACGCATGTGCGATAAGCTAAGCCCTTCTAACTTGCCTTTTCTTCAACACAACACTCCCCCTCCCCCCCACTAGTAATAAGATTAACATTTTGTGTGAGATACAGTACTAAGCCCTTCTAAAACTGCTATTGTACTGTAACAAAACAAGTTAAATTGAAGTTCAAAGCTTATCAACAACACAACAACAGAGCCATTCACGTAAATGTACTGTTGCGTGATTATCATGAGCTCGGCAGGAGACATGTTGGATAATCCTTAATTCAGGAAAATAGTATTTTTCTACAGAATTTTATTGCATTATTAACAGAAATGATTTATTAAACAATAAAAATATAATAATTTTTATAAAACATTTTTTGTTTTTTTTAATATTTTTTCCCAAACTAATGTAAAGTGCAATGCTTTGTTGAACTGTTTATAAGAATTTTAGGTCTGCAGGAGGGGGGTTTAAACAAAACAAATAATATTTGTAATGCATAACACAGTACAAAAATACAATACAGTAGCTCTTGTCTTTCTATTCAACAATAACAATACAGTATTTAAAAAAAAATGAAACATACACTTTTTTTTGGCAAAAACGAATTTCTATACTGTAACTACTGAGAGAGGGTGGGAGAGGGGGGTTTGTGTAAGATACAGGCTGGTTTATACTGCATGAACACCATACTATTATCTTACACATCTGCCCCCCCCCTTCCTTTTTTCATTGCGGCAGCCCTGGTTAAAACAATAACAATACAATATTTATTTAAAAAAAAAAAATTTAAACCTTTTTTTTGGCAAACACGAATGTTTATACAATAACTACTGGGAGAGGGGGGTTTGTGTAAGATACAGGCTGGTTTGTACATGAATAGCGTACTATTATCTTGCACACACACCCTTCCTTGCTTGCGGCAGTTCTGAAAATTAAAAGAAACAATAAATGCAGACATGGTTATTTTTAGGGCCATACTTACCTGTATCATACTTACCGGTGCCTTATTACTTTCCCGAGGCCTGGCCATTACGTTGTATAACAATAGGCAACACAGTCGCAATATGATCAATACATTTATTACATTTGGCTACGGTGAGTATGTTCCAGAAATTCAGTATCCCCTTTTCCAATTCTTCCTTTTTGGACGGTTTCCACACTTTTCTGATATAATCCTTCAACTCATGCCATACCATTTCGATGGGATTAAAATCTGGTGATCTATAATACAGTAGGAGGGGAGAAAAAAGGTGAATTACGTAAGAAGATATACAGTAAACTATGTAAAACAAGGAGAAAAGGTTACCCAACTAACTCCGCTGGCATCTTAACACAGTTGATACCGCTGGCAAGAATGTGTGCCGTCGACACTGTGTGTTTCAGATCATTGTCCTGGAAGAACCGGTGACCAGATGGGAAATCATTCTTTATGTATTCAACAACATGTGTAATTATGTGATCTTGGAAGAACGCTTTATTCATGATTCCTGGAAACAAGAAAAAAATGTAACATTAGGGTACAAAATACTGAATACACTACAGCTGGCCAGTGCGTAAGGCCACAGCATGTGTATTTGTGCATTATTTTACCCTCAAAGATAATGATGCATCCTGGTCCTTATCTAGAGATGGCACCCCACACATGCATCTTCACTGGGTGCTTGGGACACGGTTTCAGAGATAGGCGTCCTTTTTTGTAGAATCCAAAACGGGCAAACCTCTCAAGCGCTACAGTTGTCTCGTCTGTAAAGATGACATCATTGAAAGTTTCGCCACTTTCAATCCATGCCCGTGCCTGGTCCACTCTTTTTATTTTGTTGGCTTCCCTTATCATAGGATACGCTCTGTAATGACAAGGAAAAATGTTAGAGCCACTAAATGCTGGACATACAGTACAGTATGATACTGTATTAGGAGGGAGCCTAACATAAAAAAAGAGGGCATGGGTGACATACTGTACTTACTTAAAACGCCCATATTTCCATCCCAATTTCTGTCTCATCAACCTGATACTGGTCTCTGATGCTTTTATTTTGTGAGTAGCCTCTAGTGCATTCTTTACCCTTGTGGCACACGTCTCATCATTCGCTGCACTTATTTGGTCCACCAGAAGAGTGTTCGCCCTAATGTGTAAAGAAAAACAGAACAATTTGTTACAGTAGGCAAATTAAGCATCCCAATAGCACACAGATTTCTTATTGTCTGATGTTGCTGCTGCACTTATTGTACTGTGAGTACACTTTGGGCGCTACAGTATACAGCAGTGGTTCCCAAACTTTTTCGGTTCAAGGCTCCCCAAGGCAATCAGAATTTTTTCAAGGCTCCCCAAGGCGATCAGGATTTTTACGCGGCGCCCAAAGTAAAAACAAAGGTGTATATACATACCTAACAGTTGCAGTGCGCAGTTGGTGTCTCTCTCAGACACTCTCACTCTCTCTCACACACTCTAACTCTCTCTGACCTCACTCTCTCTCTCTCTGACCTCTCTCTCTGACCTCACTCCTCACTCTCTCTCTCTCTCTCTCTCTCTGACCTCACTCTCTCTCGGCTTGCGGAACCGGCCACACTTTAATAAAGTGTGTCGGTAGTGTATGTCTTGTATGTCTTGTGCTGTCTGTTTGTTCTTTTAGCCATAGTGTTGATATACTGCACCATTATTTGTTTCTTTTTCTCTTTTTTCCACATACACTCCGTTGATGTGAGAATCCTCGAAATCCATCGTTTATAGGACTCCATTTGGATTTTATACCAATTTCGGTTTGATTTTATTAATTATTTGTGGCGCCGGTTTACCCTTTGTTTGCTATGTTAACTATAAAGTGTCCAATAGAAAATATATATAGAACAAACTTTAAGTCCAAAATGGATGGTGAAAAGAAATCAAAGTCCAGATGTATATGTTCCAGTCACAGTATGGAGTAGGCAAGTTTCTATGATGATCTAGCCAGATCATGGAATCTATGAAAAAAAAAAAAAAGAAGAAGCGCCAGCTCCATAGCATAATACTGTTTAAAAATTCAAATTTATTAAAAAACAACAAGAGAGAGGCGCATGCGCGATGGCTATGGGTATGGAAGTCTAGGTACTTAGCTCCATACCGCGCACTCAATAAAACAGTGTAAGACACCCCAAAAAACACCCAAATCTGAATAAAAATGCTGACCAGCAGTGACGGAACGGGCAGAAATGGCCCCGAAAAAACCTGTGGGTCAAAAGAAGCCCAAACTCGCCGATGTCAGAGATTACTTCAGCGGGGCAGCTTCGGGAAGCGCAGTGGAGGAAATGGCACCGGTTTCAAACCCGGACACCGATACGGAGCAGGAGGGAGAAGAGGAAGGGGCCTGCAACCAAGCTCTTCTGCCGGTCAGAAGATGTGATTTTGAGAGACTTTATAATGACTTAAAGTCTCTCCTGCAAGCAGGTAAAACCATCAAGGCCGTAAAAAAAACTGACAAGAAATCAGGAGAACTCCAGCGGCAGATCGACGAACTAAAGGACCTCCAGGAAGACGCGGAAAATAGGGAGCGGAGGAACAATATCTGCATAAGGGGGGTCCCTGAAGACGTAGGAGACTGCGAGGAATATGTTTCTCGCTGGTTAGAGTCCCTGCTCCCGAAGTGCCCACCGGAGGCAAGAGCCATGGACCATTGCCACAGAGCCCTTCGCTCCCGGCCAATACAATCGGAGCAGCCCCGGAACATCATACTCTGGCTTCATTACTATACCAGCAGCGAGGCAGTACTGCGCCAAACCAGGGCAGCAACATCTGTGGAGTTCGAAGGCCACAAACTCATGATCTTTCAAGATCTGTCCCCGGTCACCTTGCAGAGACGCCGCAACCTCCTGCCCGTCACAAAGGTCCTACGGGACCAAAATATCAGATATAAATGGACCTTCCCGTTCGGATTGATGTGGCGAGGAACGGGAGGCCCATTACTATGAAAGATCCAGCAGAGGGCCTGGCGTTCCTGGCCAAGTTGGGTCTGAAGGGAGCCCCCACAGAAGAAGCTGAGAGGGAAGAGACGCTGGAGCCAGAATTGAGCGGGGGAGCAGGCACATCCAGGGCTAAAGGAGGGAGGAAGTGAAAGCCCAACACAACGACTTCGGAAGTGTGCAAGTTAATAAAAAGTTATTCTGTTATTTGTTGCCTCGCCTGATTTACCTGGACTTTTGCTGAAAACTAAAGCCTCATGGACAATACAGCCCTGATACAAGAATATAAAGGATGAATAGCTGCCTGAAGAGCCACAATACAGCCCCCCAAACAGACCTATGAAACAGGGGAAGCTCCTGTGAAAAAGAGACAAAACTTACCTCCGAGCTGCATCTAAGGTGAGGGGGGAGATGGCGGGCATGATGGCGCCTCGCCACAACCAGCTTGTGCAGCAGGACCTGGAAGAGTGGAAAGGGCGGGAGGAGAGCGCGCGCTCCAACCTCCATGCAGCAAAATCATCCTCAAAATGGCGGCCAACGGAAACCGGAAGCCGTCATCGTTGGGGCCCAGACGGGAGGACGCCATCTTGGAGGAGGCAGATATAAGCATCACCAGTTAGTGACACGGCAGAGAGCGACAGAGAGTGGCAGAAGGCCCCCCAGGAGTGTTCCTTCTAGTGCTGGAAGCATCGATAGAGGCAGAGAACACCACAGGAGAGACTCAGAGAGTGGACCGGGGAGACAAAAGGCGGCCACAGGTGGCCGGGTCAGGAGGAAAAGTCACTTAACGGCAGCAGGGAAGAGACAAGAGAGAGAGACTGACAGAGGTGCTATAGGAAAGAGGGGGTAGTACGTGAGTAAAGAGACAGGGTAAAGGGGAGATGGTGGTAGATGAATTAGAAGAGAGGCATTATGTGAGATCAATAGGACATAGGAATAGGAAGTTAGATAGATGAGAGGAGAGCAGGCCACCTAGGTAGATACGATAGCAAGAGGCGAGACCCGGCTATCAGAGTGAGCCAGCAGGGGAGGAAGAAAGAGATGGATCGATTAGGTGGGGGGGATAGGGGAGGAAGGAGGAGAGAAAGGGTAGAAGCTCATTAGGTATAGAAGTATAGAGAAGAGAGCAGTTAAAAGGAGGTGAAGAATAAGGGAGAGTGGAGGTTAGTAGAGTTGCCAG
>WSYH01013705.1:0-16704 GCA_036426205.1 Ascaphus truei | reverse complement strand
CGCTGGTTCTTCCTCTTATGGGACCATCTGCACACATAATTATACACCGTGGCACTTGGGGGAGCATCCGTAGTGGGTACGAACATGGGCGGAGTTACAGTCTTAGCGTCAGCCCTGTTGCTAGGCGCTAGGCGGCCGCCCTATGTCTACCACTTGGATCGCTATCACCCAGCCCACAATTGGATTATATTTTGCGATTGGCCCATTGATATAGCATAGCATTGTGGGTATGACGTCATTGTCCATTTTGGCGCGAATTTCGGTACCAGGAACTGTATAAATTGTTTGTCTGTTTTTATGATCAGGTAACCCCTTGATAAAGTGCCTACAAGCACGAAACGCGTAGGAGTATTGTACCCTCCACCGTTTTTTAATATGCAGCATTAATAAATAGTTTTCATTGCCACGTGACCTGTTCCTTTCTGCACCCACATATACTACTCTTGGACACCCTACAAATCAGACCATGCCGCCTTCCTGCACATACAGTATCCAGGTTATGTGCTGGAAGGACCACTGAGGGCTTCCTTTGATGCCCCGTAGGCTCCATCTCACCCCATGCCACCCTGTTGCTGGCCCCCCATTTTCCAGGCGACGGACCCATGTTTGGGGTCTCTGCCCGTTCTTTATACTGAAATCCTGCAGCAGATGAGATGGAAAACAGGATTCAAACTGCAGACAATAAGTAGAGATAAATCATCACATACCTTCCTAATCCAGAGAACTCCAAAAATTAGCCCCTATGTGTCAGGGTCGCCTAGACCTCCTGCCTAGCCAAAGCTTCCTTGTCCACTGGGTGTGCTGCTGCCTTCTGTTGGCTCTGGGTTCCGCTGTCTGTCTTCTTGTTGGTCCTGTCTCTGTCCTTTATAGCTTGCTTCCTGTCTGTTGGTTTTGCCTTTGCTTGAAGTCAGACTCCTTATGCACATGCTTCTGATCCTGATCTGTTTCCTGTACCTGTACTGAGTCTGTTCACAAGTAAAAGCCCTTGCTGGTAATCTGCGTTGTCCTGTTTGTCGTGTCTCAGTCCCTGCCCCCAGACCTGTCTGCTCTCTGTCCTGTTCCCCGTCTCCCGTTGCCAGACTCTGCTTGTGTTCCTGACTTCGACACCTGCTGCCGCCTGGCCGTGAGGACCCCTGCTTGTGACCCCTACACGCTCGTGCTGTTCCGGCCACCGAGATCCTACCCGCCTCAGGAGTCTCCCGTGACATATGGTTACTGCTTTCTGATGACCAGTTAGGAGTGGGGTACAGAATAAGAGAAGCTCCAGATTCTATTATTTTAATAATCTAGAAGGGAGGCAATTACTGTGGAAGTTGCAGAAGAATTAAGAATGAAATTTAACCTCCAGAGTGCTTTGATATTGATGAAGAGATATGGGAGCTTAAGGCACTCACAGAGATCCCAAGAATAGGGGAAGAGAAGAAAGATGTAGCCCCTACTCAGACGCTTCATCTGCACAGAAAGCGATTGATTGTCTTTATGGACGTTTAGATAGGAGCAAGAAGCTAATTCTGCACTACAAAACTGTTTATCCCAGCAATTGCTAAGTGTGTGTTTCCAGGAAAAGAAAAGCACCAGTTGGAGAGTGACCGGATGGCATTTCAGCTGAGCTGGAGAAGGCAATACTGATGCTGCGGAGAACGGGCCGCCTCGTTCTAAAAGTAACGAATTCCTGGAAATCTCATGAAGAAATTGACAGGCTTAATACAGAGCTAGTCTCCCAGGGGAGGATTTGCTACTTCAAAAAAGAGAGGAAGTCGTTCGGAGGAGGAGATATGCTACTTGAAAACAGAGAAGAGACGTTCTATGGAGACGCCTCCGAAGAGTTAAATAGTAGGTTTTGAATATAAACCAAATGAGTAAGAACTTCTCTGTTACAAGCGTGAGGAGATAAAAGACTCCATGAATCAGAAAGGAGGAGACACAAACTATTGATAGAAGAAAAGTCAAGGATGCAATTAGACGCTGGAAAAAGCGAGGGTAACTGGGAAAAAGAAAAATATCAGTTGGAGAATGACAGGTTGATCTTGTCAAGTAAGCTGGAGAAGGCCTACGCTGATTCTGCCCAGTACCAGACTTTCATGGCTCAGTTGACGCAGCACGGAAGCACTAGAAAGAGGTTCAAAGGCTGCTACACAGAGCTGGAAGCCTCTAGGAGAAGAGTTGCCACTTCAACACAGAACTATGTTCATTGAGAGAAATTTTCGAAGGGTTAAATATCAGTTTTTGAAACTGTAACCCAAGTGCAAGAATCTCTATGTCCAAGTCAGTGAAGGAGATAAGAAACTCCATAAATTAGGAGGAGGAGAAGAAACAGTTGGCCCAGGAAAAGTGATTAGTGCAGACAGCAATGCAGAATGCAGAGAGAGTGCTGCAAGAGAACGGTCTCCCTGGAGCGGCGCACAAAGCAGAAAATACAGTACGACACACTTTATCGAGTGTTGGTCCGGGTACCGCAAGCCGGGAATCTCCCGGCTTGTAGTGGCCGCCCCTCGGCGTGCCGCGCGTCATAGACGCGCGGTCACGCGTCATCGGGAGCGTGCGCCCCCTGAACGCGTGTTCCAGGGGGGCTCCCCGAGGGACCCTGGTGTCCCGCCGAGTCGCGGGAGACAGCGAGGGGGGGTTCCGGGGACCCGGCGGCCGGCCAGCGGTATAGGGAGAGCGCCCCGATCCGGAGGGGCGCTCTTCCGCTTGCTCGGCGCGGCGCGTCACTCTCGGGCGCGGCGCCAGGCCTACTGCTGCGGGAGAGAACGGCAAGCTAATGCTCGGATAAACTCTGCCGCTCAGCAGATGCCTGCAAGTCAGCTGCGAGAACTGCGTACAATCTGCAGGACACCAAGGAGAAATGGGTGAATGCTGAGAAAAAGCAGCGAGTGCTGGAGAGGAGAAAGTTCCAGAATGCCGTACAAAAAAAGATGCTGCAAGATTATTTGAGTACCCAGTGTGTCCCCAAAGAACAGCATGAGGAGCTGAAGCCACACTGAGCATAACCAGAGGCCCGCTGCGAAAGAGCTGAAAGGCTACGCAGCTGCAACACATACTCAGCAACTCACAGGCGCTGCAGGCGCAGATCGCTGAGCCAAGACAAAGCTTGCCAAAAGGAGGAGAGAGAGAAGGTGTCCGCGTCTGTCAGTGGCTGGCCTGACACAGCGCTATGAGGTCAAAAGGCCAATGCCTGCAAATTATTGGACCACACAGCCGTGATAAGGTCAGCTGGCAGCGTGGGAGCTGACAATGCCCGGAGGAGTACCGGCAGCTGCAGATCAGAAATGAAGACGATTTAAGCTTCACTCTGAGTCAGTGGGAAATATGGAGTCGCGACTCAACTCCAAAGAAGCCGAACTGACAACTGCATTGAGGGGAAAAGAAGGGCAGAAGGATAGCTTCAGAGAGCTGAAAAATCAAATACTGCTGGTCTTAATGAGATTTTAGGTGATACCACGAAACGGCCAGTCACAAAAGGAGACCATGGAGCGTGAATTCTATGTTCCCACTAACCATGTGAAAAGTCTGCACGTCCTTGATGCCCACATTCCTGATGTCCATGCCTCTGCAATGGAGTTGAACGTATCCATGGGAAGTTCCAGATTCCAAACTAAAAGAGATATATTGTCACAAAAAGAGACCACGAAGAGTGAACTCTGTGTCCCTACTGACCATGTAGAAAGGCTGCCACCGTCTTTGATGCCCACGTTTCTGAGTCCTGTCGCCCTCATTGGTGAACGCACCCTTCGGATGGTTCTTGAGCACCCAATGTACCTGTGGAATACCCTCTGGCGCTGACAACAACCAGAGGTGGGTCACTTTGAGTCTCTTTTCATCAAGGCCTCCGGGAAGAGCCTGGAGGATCGTCCGGAGAACGCTCGAGAGGGGGGGAGTAATGTCAGGGTCGCTAGACCTCCTGCCTAGCCATAGCTTTCTTGTCCACTGGGTTGTGCTGCGCCTTTGTTGGCTCTGGGTTCCGCTGTCTGCTTCTTGTGGTCTGTCTCTGTCCTTTATAGTTGCTTCCTGTCTGTTGGTTTTCCTTGCTTGAAGTCAGACTCTTATGCCACATGCTTCTGATGCCTGATCTGTTTCCTGTACCTGTACCTGTACCTGTACTTGAGTCTGTTCACAGTAAAAGCCCTTGCTGGTAATCTGGCTTGTCCCTGTTTGTTCCTGTTCTCAGTCCCTGCCCCCAGACCTGTCCTGCTCCCCTGTCCTGTTCCAGTCTCCTCGTTGCCGACCTCTGCTTGTTACCTGACTTCGCTACCTGCCGCCTGCCTCGGACCCCTGCTTGTTTCCTGACTTCGCTACCTGCTGCCTGCCTCGGACCCCTGCTTGTGACCCCTACTACGCTCGTGCTGTTCCGGCCACCGAGATCCTACCCGCCTCAGGAGTCTCCCGTGACACTATGTTACCGCTTTCTGAGGACCAGTTAGGAGTGGGGTACAGAATAAGAGAAGCTCAGATATTCTATTATTTTATTAAAAGATACTTCTTGCAGTTGAATATATGTTTCTTGTAATGAGGAGAATCACTGCCCCCATCTCTAACCAGTGACAGATGTTCTGGTTGATACTGGACATTACATAAGAAAGATATGTTGAAGCTGCAGTGATTTCATGGAAGAAAGAGCTTTATCTCAGTGAGGCGACAGCAGCATTTCCACATCTATTTCCTAATTCCCCTCAGTGAGGTTTGTCAGGGTCTGTTTTACCTTGTCAGGAACTGTCCTGAGGTTGGGTTTTTGTTATGGGCTGTGTCACTGTGGTAGTTATAATCACAGTGACAAACACTTATACATTAACTGCTTCCCAGCTGACAAGGAAATGTGTTTGTTCCTCTCCAGGGCTTCTGACCCAGACAGAGAAATCTTTAAATAATCTGATAGTTACAGTGTTTCTGCTCTGCTCACTCACCACATCCCCAGAGATCTCTCTTGGTCTATTTCATGGAGGTTGGTCTAGTAAAACTTGGCATTGAGACATGTTTTAGGTCCCAGATGTCCTGTGGTCACACCAGGGAAGATTATATATGGAGGGCAGTTTATATAAAGCAACATTCATCGTGCACAATATATTCTACTATCATATATAAGTCATAGGTTTGCCGCACGGGAATACAGTCCAGTTGTATCCCCTGCCGGCTGATGCGTCACAGTATGAAGTGAGCCAGGAAGCGTGGTGACACCGGGGCCAGCTACAGAGGAGGTAAAGGTTTGGTGTGAGGCGCGCACGCCGCCATCACCAGCGGGGACCTATCCTTAGATTTCCCCCTGGGCCTGAGGGACCCTGGTGATGAAACACCACTGTAGCGACATATAGGAGTAATGTAGCAATAACACAAAGTATTTATCTTTACCCCTTAAATTCATTAGATGTGTAAGAAAGTCTCACAGTAAAATCCCAACCCGTTCACATCAAAGGCAGATAAACTCCCTGACCTGGAGACGTGTGTGGGATCTTCACTACAAAAAGTCTTGAGACCAAAGCGGCTTTTCACATACAGCTGCAGCGGCTGTTATTCGAACAAATCTTGAAATGGAATTTCGATATATGCCCGTGATCCTTCCTAGTTTAGCCGCGGAAGACTGGAGGCGCCTCGGATTAACACAGCAGGGGTGATTACTTCAGGGTCTGCCTGTCCGTAATAGACGCGTGATCGCGGGGGTTTTATTTAAATTCTAACATTACAGAAATGTAGCAGGGCGTCTCCGGAGCTGAACAAAGTTGATTTCAGCCTCGGGGACCCCCTACTTCCCGAGTTACAGGCTCCGGTATGGGGTGCCGGTATCCCCATGTTAAAATCCAGGGGGGGTGTAAACAAAGCAACTGCAACTGACCATCTTGGGTCCATCACGCGGCGTGACGCGCGATGTACCCAAGTAAATGTTCCAATACCGGCAGCTGCAGCTGTAATATTACATCAGGTGTAAAGGGGAAGAGCAGTGAAATCAGCGCTAATGTGAATATAAAATAGTGACACTGTAAGTGACAAACATACATTAAGTACACTTTAAATTTAAAGTGGGGGCTGCCTAGGCAAAAGGTGTACACACACCAATACAAGTAGTTACAAACAGAAAAACCGGAAATGGAAAAAATAAAACTGACCAAATATATAGTCCAAAGGTATATGGAATGGAGTCCCGAGGGGAATCTTCATTGAAGTCTCATAGACGGACAAACAAACATGAAAAACAAAAACAGAAAAGACAAAAGAAAAAGATCATAGTGCAACTAACAAAACCAATATAAACAAACAGACACTGAAAAGATTGGCAAAGAAATAATTACAGATTTAATGCTATTAAATAAAATATTAATAAAACAACAAACACATGAGTGTTGGGCTAAAGACACTAATAAGTTGAATCATTCGGTAGGAGTAAAATTAAAATCCTACTTACAGCAGGGCTGAATGAACTAAACCCATAAAGCAACTGTCTTTGAGTCCAGACCAGAGCCTCTGCAGAGATGGAAAACAGCATGGCTTCCAAGAATCCACACTGCCAGGGCGACCACTATAGCCACTCACGCAGACCTTCCAGATAGGTGAGGGGTACCTCGAGAAGGCACCGGGACTACACGCTGTTGGAGGGGTCGCCGACGCCAAAAGCACAGACCTGCAGGTCGCGCGATGTGTCGGTGACGTCACACCACAATGCGAGGGCAGGGGAAGCGCCCGAGAAGGCAGTGAAGCTCTGAGAGCTGAAGCAGAGTCTTGGAAATCTTCCCCGGGACCCTTTCTCCGATCAGGCAAACCATTAACTTCCCATCCAGGCCAGTTCTTGAGATCCGGGATGAATATCTGCAGCAACCGATTATCCGAACTCAACTCCCCGGCTGCAGGTTCGGAGTTCGGATAATCGGTTGCTGCAGATATTCATGGGAGACCAGGCATTTACACCTTTTTACCAGGATCATACATTGAGCAAAATAGATAAAGTGAAATAAATTGTACATTTATTCGCAGGAAAAGGCATACACACAATGATACACAAACTACATAAGAAGAAACACACTTACTTGGGAACTGTGGTAAAAAACTAGACTTACCTAGCTATTTGGTATGTTAAACAAGAGTCGTTCTTTGACCGGGACTTAGCCTAAAATGTCCTGGAACCCAAATCGGCATGAAGTTCCAGACGCCACCTCTCCCTTCTCTCCAGAGGACTTGAAATTGTTTGACCGAGACTTAGCTCCACACGTCCTGAAACTAAAATCGGCTTGAAACCCTAGCCGCGACCGCTACGTTCAATTCTCAGAACTTGGCCACCAAAAGTGGGACTTAGAAAATATTTTGCCTTGGTTTTTCTGAAGCCGGTCTCTTGCTATTTCCACAAGAGCAGCTTTTGGTCATTTCGAATTTTCCGCTTCACTTCTGGCGCTTAGAATCTCCCCGGGTGATTGGCTGAGAGGATTCTTATAGTATTTTGGAGTACATTCACAAAATTCTACAGCCAATCACAGCGTGGGAACTTTCTAACCAGCCAATCAGAGCGATTCCAGTCTTGTGAAGCCGGGCAAGCAGGGATTCTGAATCAGCCAAGGGCATGCGCAAGTTTGCCACCTTAGCCACTTGCTATTCAGAAGCCACCAGCTGGGTCAGGCTCTCTAAATCTGGTGGGGCAAATGGTAGTCGGGAGGACTTCCATTCATCCCACGACATGGGTACTTGAGCCTTTCCCTCCTGCCCAAATGGTCTTCACACCTCAGACAACCTCTGTGGCTTTCATGTCCGATGTCTGGGCAGACTCACTGGCACCAAGTTGGTAGCCCAGTGGATCGCCCAGAACGTTGGACCTGAAAGTCCCAACGTATAATACCGTGCACAACAGTACATTTTATACCTAAACCCAATGTTAATAAAAATATACTTGTACATGTCCTAAGTCCCTGGGTATGGGGAATAGAATAAAAAGCTGCACTTTATTTTCTCTTACCCTATATTCTCCACACACTATACTATGAACTTGGACTGGATGTTAAATATCCCCTCACAACCTTATGTATGGTTGGAGCACCCAGAAAACCCCTATGCAGGTTCTGGATGATCTGGGCATTAACCTGGGACACTTTGCATCCCTATGCCCCATTTACCTTCCTGGGCTATGCTGGAGCAGGGAACCCTAGTGGTGAGTCGCGCAAGCGTTTTCAAGGGGAGATATTGCCGGGGCAATGTGCCTACAGTATATATATCCATGAATTAAGCATGATTCTCGGGTAAATCTTTGGGGTATCCAGCAACTCTGGACCCCGACTACCTACACACATTCTGACAACACTTTGTCTGCAAGAACCCCCTTGAAACTCATAGTCTAGCAATCCCTGATTGCTAACATCCCTGGAAAGGTAAAAACACAAAAAATCTTTATTGTCGCATAAGTACATAGCATGCGTGTACAACAGTTAGGCTCAAGAGCTGGCACTCTTGAACCCCAAAACTTGGATCAGAAGTAACAAAACGGGCTTAACCTTTATTAGTGAGCCTGGTTACTTCCTCACCATCACAATCCACCCCCCCAATACATATAAAATATACACCCACCCCCAATACATATAAAATTTACACCCACCCCCACAATACATTAAAAAAAAATACCCACACCCCCCAATACATATAAAAATACATCTAACCCCCAAACAAATAAAATATACACCCATCCCCAATACATATAAAAAGTACACCCACCCCCTCAATACATATAACATATACCCCCTACCCTAATACATATAAAAAGTATACCCACCCCCTCAATACATATAAAAAATATACCCACCTCACAATACATATAAAATATACCCCACCCGAATACATATAAAATAAACTCCCACCCCTAATACATATAAAAAATACTCCCACCACCCCCAATACATATAAAATATTCCACCCCCCCCCCAATACATATAAAAATATATAGACTTACCTTGTGGATGGTCGGGCTGGACCCAGGGTCTGCGGTGGGCCCGGTTGGCCGGCACTGCAAGTTGGGCCCGACCTCTGGCCAGGCCCGGCTGCCAGTCCTTTCGCAGCCGGGCCCCAGCTCTCCAAAAGCTGCATGCCTCTCCCTCACTCTGTCCCATGTCGAGCTTCCGACATGAACGTACGCCGGGCCTCCCTCTCATGCTGGCATGCGCCGGAAGCTGGACCAAGCTTAATTCTGGTGCGCTGACGTCAGAGAGGCCCGTCACGCACCAGCTTTGGGAGAGGCCTGCAGCTGGGGAGAGCCAGAGGTCGGGTCCAACTTGCAGCGCCAGACTGCCGGGACCCCCGCAGACAGCGGGCCCGGGACACCTGTCCTGGCTGTCCCCCCCTGTCGGCGGCCCGGCTCTTAATTGTACAGAATGGGAGGGGGACGGGCAGAGTCTGGTTAATACAAACTGGTGTTAATCGCATTACCAGAAACACTATGAAACGATGAATCAGCTTCTTCTTTACTCGGGTATATTGTGAGCACAGAGTTCTCTAAACACGACTCCATAGCAAGGGCGGGCGGGCTGGCCAGGTGAGCAAGAGGGCAATTTCCCCCTGGGCTGGTCCTAATTCCAGGAATGTGGCTGCAGCTTTACAGTAACTGCGGCCGGCCCGCTACTCGGCTTTGTTCCCAAAGTTGACAGCAAGCCAGGCCGGTCCCAGTCAGCATCAGAAGCTGAGACCTAAGGGCGGAGCTAAAGAGACAGGGGAGGGACAGGCAAACAGAGTGTGATTTATTTACTATAGCCTGATGTGTGTGTGTGTGTGTGTGAGAGAGTGTGGAAGTCTGTGTGTGTGTATGTGTATGTGTGTCTGTGTGTGTGTGTGTGTGTGTGTGTGTGTGGTTTCTGTATACAGTATATGGTACAAGTGTATTACAGTATTTGTGTGTGTGTATATGAAGCATAAGGCTGAGTCCATGGTGCCTTCTCCCGTACGGAGGCGCGCTGAGGCTGAGGGAAAGCAGGTGCTTTCCCTGGCCTTGGTCCACGTGCCGTCCGGGGTCATGTCGGGGGGGGGGGGGGCCCTGTGACGTCACGGAGCTGGTTCGCCCTCATTGGGCGAACCGCTCACGTGACCGGCCCTGCGCTCCCTTGAGCGCGTGAATTTAAAATTTTAGTAAGACTTACGCTTCCGCACGCTTGCAGAACCGTAAGTGAGCCCCTGCTAAAGCCGCTCTCATTGAGGCTGCAGGGGCTCAGTGCCGAGCGTGAGCGCGCCTCAGCACGGGTCAGCGCATGCCCGAGGCCTAAGGGTTAGAAACCTTTTGCATGTGTTTCTTGGTTACGTGCGTTTTTATAATAAAGAACATTGTGAGTTTACATTTTTAACACCAAAAAATCACTTATTGCGCCATAAGAGCACAAAACCGCATCTGAGCTTCTAGACAAGTCTCCAAGTGACCACAAGACTGAGCAGCAGCTCTTCACTGGCCTCAATCCTGCTTCTTAATCCACTAACCACCTTTACTTTGTTGGACTAGTGATTCATTTTAACATCAGTGGTACTAACAAGATTGCATTATCTCATGGTAACCATAAATATATTTTTATATAGATATTTCTTCATTAAACAGACAGCTATGTACATCGGGGACTTTGCGCGCAATGTTCTACTATACTATAAATACTGTATATATTTATTATGTGTGTATATACACAGTATGATACATGCATTGCCATTGGGTGCCATAAAGTGTGTTACATATGTTTATCTGTTGTTTGTTTATTGTGCGTTTGCATGTTTACAGATTTATTATATGGTGTGTACATGAGTAGGGTGTGTGTAGCATGCATCTATGTTTGGTGTGTGGGCTGCCTGGTTCCTGGGCCAGTTGGTTGGGTTGCATCTCGGGTTAAAATTTGCCAGCCATCTCCTACCTCATACTTTAGTATCGATGGGCATCTTTATAATACTTTCCAACCAGGACTCTGCAGAAAGTTGGCATTATTGCCTCCCTCAGAGCTTCTAAGCCACAGATAATAGAACATGCAAGTGAGATTCTATTTTCCTGAGGACACAGTTATCACTTGTAGCCATCATTTTAGCTGCAGGTTACTAATTACAAGAATCCAGATCTTTATCCATCTATTAATATATGTGAAAGCATTTGTTAATTCACTGGTACAAGATAATTAATTTCTCTCTTAGTCTAAGATAGGGGCTTAAAACAGTGGGATCTCCTAGGAGCTCTGATCTTCCTGACAATGGTTATATTTAATACCAGACTGTGGTCAGACCGCATGTGAGTGAGAACAGATAGATCCCAGCTAATGGAGTTTGGAAGGAATCTATTAAGTTCTGACGTTTTATAATATTTAATGCAAACAGTGGTCATTACTGGGTAGGTAGCAATCCATGAAGTCTTGGAAGGACAATTTATCTTTCTCCTCCAGTGGTTAAATTGAGGATATTAGCTAAACCTGCACGGAATGCCTTGCATGAAAAGCATTTAAAGAATCCAACTGGTTTGGGCAACCAATGCAAGGGATTACTCTCCTTAGTACTCTTAAACAAACTCATGGATATATGGGAAAAATACACTATATGGTCTGACCATGAATTCGGCGCAGACCTGGTCCTGTGGCACCGCTATATAGACAACGTCTTTTTTATTTGGCAGGAGAGTGAGGTGGTATTAAATAGATTTCTTGAATATATCAACAGCAACCAACGGAATTTGTTTTTTTACAACACTAACTAGCAAGAAATCGATTGACTTCTTAGACTTAACAATCTACATAGAGGACCAACAAGTTAAGACTAAAACCTTTTTTAAAAGTATGGATTGCAACAACTACCTTTTAAAGACGAGCTGCCATCATAAGAAGTGGCTCGACAATATACCATCAGGGCAATTTAGACGTCTAAGGAGAAATTGCACAGACGAAACAGTTTTTAGAGATCAGGCCGAAGTGTTAAAAAAAACGATTATTAAAGTGAGAATATGGGAATGAAGATTTAGACAAGGCGATAGATAAGACAATCACATTAATTAGAAGAGACCTGTTAAAAACAAAAACGAAGCACACTAATGATAATTATGTGGTACCATTTATCACTGACTATAATAAGGACCACAAAAGGATCCAACCAGTATTGCGCAAACACTGGCATGTCTTGTTGAAAGATCCTATTTTGAAGGATAATATCCCTCTACAACCAAGCGTTATCTACACTGGCGACACACTTTATTCGAGCTCGGCTAGTCCCACGAATTCGGGTATACCCGGGTGTATTGAGGTTTGTGACTGTTTTCTGCCCGAGTGCATTGAGGTATTTTCCAGGCAGGGATTTAAGCATTTTATTCCCGCAGGCTGCAATACTGCACAGTATATATATATATATACTGCATTACAATTCATGAATTTATGCCATTGGTAGACACGCGAAGCATTGCAGCCTATTAATCTAATCATTATCATTTAACAGATCAGCCGCCCGTCAGCCAGGCATAACCCAGGCTGGGAAGGCAAACACAACGGGCTTGTCAGAGGTGAGGGCGGCGCATTCCAGGTATCTGCCAGGTACATACTGGGTATTTGCTCGAATAAAGTGTGTCGGTGCAGTATAGAAGGGCATCTAACATTAAAAATAAGTTGGCCCGAGTTTGTTTAAGAGTACTAAGGAGAGTAATCCCTTGCATTTGTTGCCCAAACCAGTTGGATTCTTTAAATGCTTTTCATGCAAGGCATGCAAGCAAGGATCCAATGAGAGAGTCCATTTTAATTCAAGAACTACAGGAGAGGCCTTTGAAACCAACCAGTTTCTTAATTGCCGTACTACATTTGTGGTCTATCTCCTCCAGTGCCCATGTGGTCTCCAGTATGTGGGAAGTACCAGTAGGCCACTGAGGGTCCGCATACTGGAGCACACGGGCAACATTAGGAGAGGACTAATGACACATAATGTGTCTAAACATTTCTCTATGACTCCCAACAATGATCCTTCAGGTCTCCCATGCAGGGCCATAGAAACGGTTTCCGAGAATTGGCAAGGGGGTGATCGCCTCACAAAACTGGCCAAGAAAGAGACATACTGGATTTATAAACTGGGAACATTAACACCCCAGGGTCTAAATGTTGAAATAGTCAGTGCAGCTTTCATCTGATTTTTTCATTGATACTGTATATTTAAGCATTATAGAGAGCCTGGTGACATCTGTGAGGGATGGCAACTCATGTTTTGTCTATTCCTGCCTCCTAGATCTTAACCTGGATTTGCGTCGTAATAAATCTATATTCTTGTACTATGATTAGGAGTAACCAAGTATATTTTATTTCGTAGCAACACCACCCACACAACTGTGTGTGGTTAGTTGTTATATGCCATTCCTTTTTTTTAAATCTGTTATAGTGTAGTTGTGCCACTGCCAGTAAAATTAAATATTTAGATGTATGTGATAATGCGACAATTCTGCATGATAATAACACCCATGTATATTGTAACATCACTTTCATGGAGGTGTTTTAATTAGCGCGATTATTGAAGGTAAGTTCTTTCCAAAGAATTATGATTTTAACAGTAATTGCAATTTAATATGAAATCCCTGTGAATTTTCGTTATGTGGTGGACTTCATTATATGTGTGGTTTGAATAATAATTTCAACTCAATATGAAATCATTGTGAATTCCCGTTATGTGATAGATATCATTATGTACAATGTGTATGTGGACGCCCACTCTTGGGTGTGGGAAACCATTTTTCCTTATTCTTCAAAACTTTGTAATAAGACACTGCTCCCGTAATCCACTAAGTGGAGCCATTTTCATTTTTATTTATACCAAGCTGTATTCTTTGTATACTGTGAGAATCAACAGATCCAGATATACAACATATGTTAATAATACACTCGATTTGAATATATCTCAATTTTACTGATTTAAGACAATATTATGGGCAATTCAATTGAACTATAAGGAAGATTTGCTGGAATTGAAGTAAAAAGATTATTGCAGTCATCATGCTGAAAAATGTTGAAAGAATTAAAGTAAAAACCCCAAAAATTCAAAGATCCAAAAAATGGTATCACATTTCAGGATATGCTGTACATCAACAGTTTGGAATATTATTTTTTAGCAGTTAATGCTTTATTAATTAACTAATTTGGTGCGCAAGAGTTTTTGGATGTTTTAACAAATATTCTAATAAATGTTTCTGTTAATGTTTTAATAAAAAATTCTAGTAATTGTGTAATAGGTGCAATATACAATGATGGTATAACCTTTCTTCTACTGATGGTATTATGTATCACCACGGACTTTGCAAACAGAACAGTACTAATTAACATGCGATACACCTGGCGATTAGGAGGTCAGGGGTATAAAGAGAGTCTTCACGGATACCACCAACAGGACCTGACGAAGCGGGATAGCTCGCAAAATGCGTTGTTCATTGTTGGTGGAGCAGTTCTTTTTTTGGTCACGGAAGGCTACCGTAGTATCTGTGCGATGGCTCCGATACAGGCTCTGCGACCGCGCGCGGCAGCAGGGGGACCCCCTAAGGAGCAACAACATAGGATACGGATCCTGGATGTGCCTTTATTTATGTAAGTTTATGTATACTTACTTTTTACAGTAATAAACTATCTTTTATCTTACACGTGTGTACTGTGAATTTTCGCCCCGTTTGGAACACAGTGAGGACGATCTGATGTGAGCAGCCCACAGACGGTACGCTAGCTGTCTGGAGAGGAAAAGACACCTTGCTGTGATTAAACTCACACTTGGCCGTGTGAGTAAAGTGGTCACCAGCCTTTTACTGTTTACATTACTATCACCTTCCCGTATGTATGCTGTGTGATTGGTTAAGATGAGCATATAGATGTTCCAGTATTAATCCTGTTTTTTTTATATATATACATTTTGATGACACCTATGCGCTCACCAATATTCTACAACTGCTGCATCTGTACATGTCTGGTTCTAGTATACCACCAACTGTGCTCCAAGCATATATCTCTTTAATTCACAAAGAAGGCAAAGATCTAACTAACTATACAAAGCATCGGCCAATTTCCCTGATTAACCTACACTTCAAAATACTTACCAAAATGTTAATAACCAGACTAAATAAATATCTACCCCAGCTGATCTATCCTGACCAAATCAGTTTTATTCCTGGAAGACAAGCCGCTGATAACACCAGACGGTGATCAGTCTGATTGTGATAGCAAAAAATCACAACATCCCGCTTTGCTCCTAGTGCTTGACGCGGAGAAGGTCCTTCAATCGCCTGGACTGGAATAAATGCTGTCAACCCTCTGGGAGTTTGGGTTCCATGGAGAGTTTCTCAAGCCATCAAATTTGGTGCTTGGGGGTCCCTTCCCAAACCACTCTCACAAAAGGGGGAACCGCCAGGGCTGTCCTCTGTCACCCTTGCTTTTCGCCGTGTCCCTAGAACTGCTGGCAGCTTACATAAGAAACAATCCGTTTATCAAAGCTGTCCATGCCAAAAACTATAATGATAAATATCTTTATTTGCGGACGACATACTTCTTTCTCTTTCCAGACCGCTGACCTCTTGGCCTAATCTATATAACTAATTAGATCAGTTTAATAAACTTTCAGACTGCAAAATCAATAATAAATCAAAAGGACTCGCAGCAAGAAAAGATGTAATCCGGCGCGTAGACTCTGGAGTATTCAAATATGCAAAATAATTTTGAAGAAAAAACAGCAGTGTATTACTGAGCACACAAAAGACCAAAAGGGCCCACTCAGTAATGCAGGACACTTACATAACATATGTTTTGTGGGTTATTCCATGAACAGGATCATATAGTTTGGGATGTACTCCTCTCTCTCTCAGATGCAGATTATATATACACCTCATGCATTGTGAATTTGAGCTGGATCATATAGGCAGTGTAGGAGGACATGTGCAGAGGTACACAATGGAGACTGTTTTAAGGTGAAATTAAAACAAGGCTTTATTGTGTCTGTCGCTTTAAACACAGCAAAAAATCAACATAAGAGAATAAGCCAAACAAAAAAACCTATCTCTGCTTTGGAGACTATCTACACATGTAGCTCAGCCCTCTCTGACTGGGTTGGTTAGCTAAGCTATTTACCAGCCCCAAATCATGGAGACATTTATCAATACAAATAGACATAGATAGTCTTATACGAAAAGTCTTATCTGTTAGCTGGGCTGCTGTAGGGGAAGCTTCTCTGCTCTCCTGGAACCGCACCCTTGTGTGCTAAGGCAATCTCCGGGCTCCAGGTTAGAATTTTGGGCCTCACGCATTAAGTGCCGATAAGGCTTTTATCGCCATTTTCCCGCCAAAATTGCCTTCCCGATTCAGTAAGCGCCGATAAGTGGCCAAAATCAGCATTTTTTGTTCCCGATAAAAATTTATCGGCAGGCGGGTGCCGATAAGCCACTTATCGGCACTTTTTGAACTCAGCTGAATTCAGGTAGCCCCGATCAGCTTTTTCAGGTAGCCCCGATCGGCACTCCAGAATTGAGATTTCACCGCCAATCCGTCCCGCCAACTAAAGTTGGCAAGTTGGTGGAGGAGAAACATCGGCAAGGTCGACACTTAGAAAAAATCAGGCCTTTTACCTGGCTGTGATTGATGCCGGGGGTCTCCGGAGCTGATACCCGCACCGGAGCCCTCCGGCATGCATCCGAGGCAGGCAAAAGGCATTTAAAGGCCACTTTATTACCTTAGCGGCTAAACGCTAAGGCAATGAAGGGGTTAACCCACCGTGCCAGCTTTATTGTGGGTAGCGGGGGTGGGT